>JARGCV010000908.1:52500-127500 GCA_034064705.1 Bothrops alternatus
TGAGGCAGAGCGCTGCCGGGTGGGCAGGCAGGGGTCTTGCTCGGCTGTGGCTTGGGAGGGGCACTTTTTTCAGTGCCATTGGAACTTCGAACAGTCACTGAGCGAACTGTTGTAAGTCGAGGACGACCTGCACTTTATCACTTTTTTCCTTTTTTTTGGTCATCAAGTTTTTGACCCCTTGCTAGGCGACTGGTGACTAGTGGTCCTCGGATGTTGCCATATCCTAAAAGTGGTACAATGGGTGAGAAGGTTGAAAAGCCCTGCCCTACGCTCCTGCCCATCCCATCCTGTCCACCAGCCCAAGGCATTTGTGGAAGACTGTTTAATTTTTCTCAAGAGCCATGCCGGATGCCTTTGCCCTGGAGGTGACACGAAGCCACCACCCCTCCCACACCACTCAGCGTGTATTCATTAGCTTCTCTTGCAGGGCACCATCCTGATCAAGGACATAATAAGCTTGTGGGTTTCATTAGCGGCCAGCGAGGAGGGGATTTCGGAAGACCCGAGCTAGCGGTGTTTGCTAGCTTAGAGGGTCTTTGATTAAGGACTTTATTGATCTGGCAGTCCAAAAGGGTTGCTATTATCCGCTGCCATTTGATGTGTCAGAAATGTCCTGCCCTGCTTCAGAAGTTTATTTTTAAAAAAAAAAAAAACGGGAAAGACAACACCAGGATCAAAAAGGACCCCTCATGTTAACGCTCTCTCCTCTGCCTCTTTACTGCTCTGTTTAGAGAGGACTTGGAGGAGAAATCTGATCTGGTTCCCCTTTCATCTGCAAAGCTTTTAACTAGAGCTGGGCAGGAATGAAAAAACCAACTTGCCAGCAGTCGAAGGATTGGAAGAAACAAGTAGTGTTTACAAGCTAAGCTCTCTTTGCTGTGCTAACTGCCGAATTGAAAGGCTTCCTCGGGAAACCTGGAAATGTTCAATTCTAGGTAAAACTTTTCTAAACGGGAAGAGGTGAGACAACTGTGTGTGTGTGTGTAGGTCCAGCCTCCCCACCCGAAGCTCAAGATGGCGCGCAGAGAGCATTTCCTACATCCATGTCAGCGATAGCCGGCGGACGACATAACCAACTACAGTATAAACATCTGGCAAAAGGGGCAGAATTGCAGTGGGTGAAAGGAAAAAAAAATTATTGTGTTGTGCTTTTGGAGGATTGCTGTATCCTGAAGATGGTATTTTTTTTTCCAGCTTTCCCCATGCAAAAAAGCAAGATGAGGGTAAATCTCTGCTCCCAGTTCATTTCTCTGTTCCAAACAACCCTCTTTATTATGTAGTTTCTGGAGTCTGTGTGTGTGTGTGTGTGTGTGTGTGTGTGTGGCTTCTGAGGGATCCGTGGTGCACTCTGAGCTTGGCTGTTTTCTTGCAGACCTTTCGTTACCCAACTAGGTAACATTATTCTCCAAGGCACCTCAAGGCAGGACAAGAAGCAACGGGTGGAAACTCATCAAGGAGAGAAGCAACCTAGAACTAAGGAGAAACTTCCTGACAGTGAGAACAATTCACCAGTGGAACAACCTGCCTCCAGAAGATGTGAATGCTCCAACATTGGAAGTTTTTAAGAGGAGACTGGACAGCCATTTGTCTGAAATGGTGTAGGGTTCCTGCCTGAGCAGGGGGTTGGACTAGATGACCTCCAAGGTCCCTTCCAACTTTATTATTATTATCATCATCATCATCATCAATGCCAATAGGGTGTTGAGTTTGCTCTCAATTTATAGGAGACGTTGCTTCTTTTTGGTGTCTGCTGTTTAAAAAATTGCTTATGGTGCTGAGAATCTTGGGGTCTTCTCAACCTGCACCTTGGGGTGCTATTCTCTTATCGATTACTATTGTATCGATTACTATTGTATTTCCTCTTATCCCAAGAGAATGGTCAAAAGAACAGGGTGCTGCTTTTTTTGATGGCAGAAAGTCATTTTAAAAATGGGAGGCGTGCAGAAGATCCCTAAAAATATTCTCTTAGCACGAGTGAGGTGGTGGTTGTTTTTTGTTTTGTTTTGGTTTTTTTAGCAGATTGTTGGCTGGCCCTTCCATTATTTTCCTAAGTCATCTTGTTTTGGTGCAAAGGCATGTTTTTGGCCCCACTCTCCCGAAGCAAATAGGCACGAAGCAGAGAGAGTAAATACGTTGTAGATCTTGGATTGGAAATCAGTCCGTTTTTGCTTAAATGGCCATAAACCTTTAGCACTGGCAAGATCAAATCGTTTTGACGGGTGGTGCCAGGTGACTTCACCCCCAGGTCAGAAGAGACGTGTGGAATTGAAATCAAAGACGATGGGGAGCGCCTGAAAAATAAATACCCACCAAGCTACGGCCGTGTAGACTTTTGGACCCTACCACTAAATAGCTCGGCATCTTCTGGAATTCAAGAGGTGGATTCCGTCCCACCCCGCGTCGTTAAAATGGACTCGCCAGTTGTGCTCCTGCTGTTTCCCCGTGACAGTTTTGGGAGAAAAAGGTGGAATTTCTCCTGCAGTAAAATTTCACAAAAACGTAAAGAGGAGCTGTCCCGGAAAGGGAACGGAGAAATGCGGGAAAGCGTGTAGACGCAATCCTTGATCCCCTCCACAATGTGGGGCAGAAAAGGCAGCGCAGGGGGATTTCTCCAGGGCATCTGCCTGCCTTCAGATGACAATTGTGGTGTGAAGGTTTCCCATTTTGTTCCTCTAGCGGGAAAGATCAGTTCCAGCCTGCCAGCCAACGCTTTGTACCTACTGATCAGTTGAGCTTCATCCCGTTAATAATGACCTGCAGCGTCACCCTCTTGATGGCTGACTCTTTGTTCTTAGCCGGAGATGCCCGTGGCATGCTGGCTACACAGACAAATGATTGTTTGTGGGCAGCCACAGACTTGTCTTCAGACAACCGTTGTGTGTGTGTGTTAACTAAAGCCCTTCAGTTAGGCAACAGAGCTTCATGAGAAGTTTATTTGGTGTCACCTCTTTCAGCTCTCCTTGACCCACCTCATCCCTCCTTGACAATGCAATCTCAGCTTCCCCCCGCCAAAAAAAGTTGTGTTCCAAATCTTGTGTCCCCATAGCCGAGGGGCTGCCCCAAAGAAGAGGGAGTCAAGCTGTTCTCCAAAGCCCCTGAAGGCAGGACAAGAAGTAACGGGTGAAAACTAACCAAGGAGAGAAGCAACCTAGAACTAAGGAGAAACTTCCTGACAGTGAGAAGAATTAACCAGGGGAACAACCTGCCTCCAGAAGTTGTGAATGCTCCAACACTGGAAGTTTATAAGAAGAGACTGGACAGCCACTTGTCTGAAATGGTATCGCTTGGATGAGAGGCGAAACGCCTTCAAAGAAGAACAAGACAGTCCAATTGCCTCGTGAAAAAGCATATTTGGGCTGAAATGGTATAGGGTTTCCAGCTAGAGCAGGGGGCTGGACTAGAAGACCTTCCAAGGTCCCATCCACCTGTGTTACTCTCTTCTGTTCTTCTCACATCATCCTTGGCAAAGGTGTGAAAGCAGAAGAAGCCAGCCATAAACCTGGTTGAGGAACAGCATCTCTGGAGGTGCAGGGCCCTCCATCCATTAGTCCTTTTGACGTTCAGCCTTGGAGAAGTTCTCCTTTATACCCAACTTGCAAGACCTCAAAGGAAGATAAGATGAGGCTGTCTCCAGATAAGGCCCACCGGGAACATTAGGAGTTGGTCCCAGCTGAAGAAACCCAAGAAGGATGATGATTTGAGTGAAAAAACAAAAAAAAAAGGTTGTTTTGTCTGCACAAATGTGTGAGGAAGCCTGCTTTATCCTTGTTTCCCAGAGGAGCTAATTCTCCTGGCTCCTTAGTTTTGTTTGTGGCTGTTCTGCTTGGAGGCTCGATGTGGTGTTTCTGCTCATCACACACACACACACACACACACACACACAAACACACACACACACACATTGTCAAATGGAGAATAAGCAGCAAGCCCAGCCTGATGGGCTCCCTCCTTTGTTGCAACACAAAAATATTCTCTTTTCCAGTTGGCTGTCTTCTCATCTCTCCCCTATTATGGCAAATTGTTATCAAATTGGAGTCTGTCTGCCCTTCCACCTCCTCCATCTCACGTGACCTCATCTACGGGCTCTTCTCCGGAAAGGCCCGGATGGAGGGTAGCTATGGCAACGGGGACCACAATTTAGTTACCAGTATTAAAAAAAAGAAAATAAGCTGGAATATATCTCATCTTCGGTTTTATTTACTTCGCCTTCCCCTGCCGCCCCCGCCCCCCCCGCGGCCCCTGCTGCGCTGTTGGACGTTATCCTGGAATTGAACTGCTCAACTTAAGGCGGCCAGCCCCGTACGTGTAGTAACCCCTTAGTATCTAAAAAGGGGGAGGGCTGGATCTGCATTTAGAAAGCGTTCATCTCTTCGTGTTGAAGAAGAACTTGGAAATAGACTTTCAGCTATTCCTTAGAAATACGGCGCCTAGAAGACGTGGTCTTCAGCTTTTGAGTTGTCTTTGGAAGAGGAATATCATGCTTCTAGTCCCTGTGGATGGGCAACGAAAAAGGTTCTTTCTAAAGTAAAGATGGCAGAATACATTGGGAGGTCCTGGGTCTCTCTGCCTAAACCAGTCAGCATCAGATGGGAGATTACCTGGAAGAGCTAAAACCGGGGTCTTCAAATTTGGCAACTTTTAAGGCTTGTGGACTTCAACTCCCAGAATTCCTCAGCCAGTCATTAAGCAAACCCGGCTTCCCCCATTGCCTTTGGAAATTCCAAAAGCAAATTCCATGCTTGGCATGATTAGGAAGGGAATTGAAAATAAGTCAGCAAGTGTTGTATTGCCTCTGTACAAATCGATGGTGAGACCACACTTGGAGTACTGTGTACAGTTCTGGTCACCGCACCTCAAGAAGGATATAATGGAAGTGGAAAAGGTGCAAAAAAGGGCAACAAGAATGATCAAGGAAATGGAGCGCCTCGCTTATGAAACCAGATTGCAACGCCTTGGTCTCTTCAGCCTTGAAAGACGGCGTTTTAGGGGTGACTTGATCGAAGTGTATAAAATCATGCATGGGATAGAAAAGGTGGAGAGAGAAAAATTCTTTTCTCTATCACACAATACCAGGACAAGGGGGCACTCCCTAAAGCTCATAGCTAAGAAAGTGAGGACAAATAAAGGGAAATATTTCTTCACCCAGAGGGTCGTTGATTTATGGAATTCACTTCCTGAAGGGGTTGTGACAGCTGTCAGCCTTGACAGCTTCAAGGCAGGGCTAGATAGATTCATGGATGCCAAGTGTATCGGTGGTTATTAAACCGGATGTCCATGTGCCGCCTCTATGTTGGTTGAGGCAGGCAGGATTCCCTTGAGTACCATTTGTTGGGGGTCAAGGGAAAGGGAGGGTTTTGCCTTCTCTTTCTGCTCAAGATCCCCATGTACAATTGGTGGGCCACTGTGGGACACAGAATGCTGGACTCGATGGGCTGTGGCCTGATTCAGCAGGGCTCTTCTTATGTTCTTATGTCTATTGGAAGCTTCCTGTGGATGGCGGTCCTGTGACCCTGGGACCCTTGCCCACTGCAGGGTCCTTTAAGGATAGTAAAAAAAAAATTGAGGCGCTTTTAAGTTACAGATATTTGTAAGTTGCAACGGGGAGAAGAATCTGTCCTCCCCTGGTGATGTGAGACTTAACTCGCAGGATCTCCTACTAAAGATTTACACCCTGATTTGCATCAAGGCTTGGTGAGGCTTTCCGCTTAAGCAAGAGGAATTAAAAAACCACCACCACCGATTTGCATCTTGGAATAAGTGTTTATTATGACAAGTGTAATCTAGTTTTAATTAGCAAGGTGCCTGGCAGTATGTTGCTTACTGCTCGGAAGCAATTTCTCTCCCTCCCCTTTCATAATGAATGTCTCTCTCTCTCTCTTTTTTTTTTTTTTAGTAACTTACAAATTTGTTTTAATGCCACTGAATTATAAAAGACTCAAGATTAGCCAGGCTGGCCTCAAATGCCAACAGAAGCCTTAAATCCCGCTAAGACACAATTACGGGGGACCCCTCAGACCACAGATGAAGAGCTTAGGCTGCTTTTTTACTCCTGTCTTGCAAAACAAACAAACAAAAAAGGACCAAATTTATTTCTTTTAAATTAATGGGATCCAGTCCGCGAACCGATCACATCGGCCTGCGCTCCAGAGGGACAGGCGTGAAGGCAGTTCTCCGAAATAAACGTCTTGTTTTCCCCAACTGTATTAACGCTACTCGTGTTTCCCCCTAAAATAAAGACTGGGTTTTATATTCATTTTTGCTCCAAAAGACACACAAGGGCTTATTTTGGGGGGAAATACAATACTAAATATGTCCATCTGGCTGACAATCTTAACTAGGGCTTATTTTTTGGGGGGTGGGGAGGCTTATATTATGAGCGTCCTGGAAAAAAAAATCACACTAGGGCTTTATTTTTCCTGTTGGGTCATATTTGGGGGGGGGGGGAACACAGTAGATAATTCCATTACTCCAGGAAAAAAAAATTTAGATTGGATGAAGCTTCCCCCACCCTTTCTCTGTCAGCCATTAGCTGCCCTCCATGAAAAAAAGAGGGGGGGAAGCATTTTCTCTTAACAGCCTTCCCCCCCCCAAATGGATTTCCTTCCATCTTCTGCCATTCAATTATCACCTTGGGAAACCCACACAGATAGATATAACTGATGATCACTTCAAACAGCCTGCCGTCTTTCCTCCGCCCCCCCCCCTCCGCCCTCTGTTCTCGTCATTAAATGTAACACTGCTAGCCTGCATTATGTAGGGTGACCCTGATGAGCTGCCATTTCGATGCCTCAACCCAGATAATAAGATTGCACAAATCTGGAAGGGCAGAGGGGGGGGCAAAAAAAACACCCCAACACGTTTACTTAGGAAGGGGCACCGCTGGAGGAAACCCCCTCACTTTGCAAAAAGCTGGGATTGGGCTTTGGGCAGCAGCAGTGCCAAATCCAACCCCCCCCCTTGGCAAAATAATAATAAAGTTGGAAGGGACCTTGGAGGTCATCTAGTCCAACCCCCTGCTCAGGCAGGAAACCTTATAGTACCATTTCGGACAAATGGCTGTCCAGTCTCTTCTTAAAAACTTCCAGTGTTGGAGCATTCACCGCTTCTGGAGGCAGGTTGTTCCACTGGTTAATTGTTCTCACTGTCAGGAAATTTCTCCTTAGTTCCAGGTTGCTTCTCTCCTTGATCAGTTTCCATCCGTTGCTTCTTGTCCTGCCTTCAGGTGCTTTGGAGAAGAGCTTGACTCCCTCTTCTTTGGGACAGCCCCTGAGATACTGGAACACTGCTATCATGTCCCCCCTCATCCTTCTCTTCATTAAACTAGACATACCCAATTCCAGCAGCCCGTTCCTTATATGTTTTAGCCTCCAGTCCCCTGATCCTCTTTGTTGCTCTTCTCTGTGCTCTTTCTAGAGTCTCAACATCTTTTTTACATCGTGGTGACCAAAACTGGATGCCGTATTCCAAGTGTGGCCTTCCCAAGGCCTTGTAAAGCGGTATCAACACTTCACGTGATCTCAATTCTATCCCTCTGTTAATGCAGCCTTTGAGGTGGGGGAGCTCTACAAATCATTTAAATACCTTTTTCGGAAGGGGACGCACCCCTGAACTAATGACAAAGGCTTGGCCTCTTGGTTTGAATCGCCAATCGCCAAAATCAGGAGTCTTCAGCCAGTATTGTTTTGCATGCAAGCCTCCTCATTCTGAGCCGGAAAGATTCAAAGGCCTGGATTTGCTGCTTGCAAATCCGTGACGCAAAGTGTGCAGACTGAGATGGAAACAAACCGTGTTTATTTAGCATTGCCGTGAGACAAGAAGCCTGGATGCTCCCCTCTCTATCTTTTCAGTATCTCTTCGGTGCAAAGTCTTAAAATCCTTTGCGTTAGTCGTTCTTTATAAGGCTAGTCTTTTCCTGGCTTCTGGTTTGTGGGTAAATATAGCACGGCCCTCCTGTCGCAGCAGTGGCTTATTGTTGCTAATTTTAGCTTTCGTGAACTCGCTGCCTTTGCAAAAAAAACAAACAACCATCTTCCTGTGGTCCAAAGTTTAGGCGTGTAATTAGCTGCATTCTGCCATTAGGGGGCAGTCTCACCCACAAGGCTCCAAAGAAAATGGCTATTTATTTACTTGTTTGTTGGTTTGTATTTTGAAAGCATCTGGAGTGAGCGTTGCTGGAGGTGGGGTTATCCTACGCCGCCCAAATTCACTTCGGGTGAATGTAGTTAATTTAGTCATTTGACAAATAACTAAATAAAAATAAAGCCGTATAGTCAATTAAAGTGGCCTTTCCTGGCTTGCTGGGAAATAGGGCAGGCCCCATTCCCAGCACATCCTCACTTAAAATCTTTGCCCAGTGCCTGTCCCGATGAAAAGAGGTAGGGTAGGGTAGGGTAAAGTAGAATAGAATAGAATATATTCCATTCTCCACCATTCGGTCAGAACCGAGGAAGTTCCTGGAATGAAAAACAAAACATTTTCGAGGGGAAAAAACAAAGAAAGTCCAGTTGCCTCTTGGGTGGGGTGGAAATAAAAAATAAAAAAGCATCTTTGAGACAACCTGGATGACCGATCATCTCCATCGACGTTTGAGTTCCGTCTCCAGGTGGCCCTTGACGTTTTAGAAGCTGGGGGGGGCCAAGGGAGATCATCTAGCCCCACAGCCGCCAGAGAGCAGACCCCGCTGGCTCATTTACAAAGCAGCCCCTTCTGTAGCCAGGGCCTCCTTTTGATCCACGATTCCTTGTGCTAATGTTTCGGCCCGCCCGACGGAGTTCACTTTCGTGCCCTGGATTAACACACACGTTGTTGGGCACACGCTCTGCATGTTGGATCGACATTCCCTCGGCTTGATTCCCGGGAGTCCCCATCCGCCCCCTTCCCAAAAGCGGGTCCTTTGTTGGCCCGACAGGCCTTAGCCACCCAGGCGGCCTTAGGCACCCAGGCACCGTAATCCTCTCGGATTTTCTCTCTTCCAGTGTTTTAATTCCTTAGCCAGACACCATCGGAGCAAGGGAGCACGCAGTTCCGCCTGGTTGCCCTCCAGACAGAGTGTTCAGACCTGCCTTTCCTGGCTTGTTCAGAGGAACTGCAGACATTTCAGAGGAACAAGTAGCCTGGCATTGGCCAACCAGCATTTTGAGATGGGAAGACCTAAGCGAATCCAGTAGGCCTGCAATCTTCGCTTTTTAGTAACGGACCAGGCCTATTTGCGCGTCGTTCCTTCAATTTTGGTCTTGCTGTTGTTTCGAAAACCCGGTTTTTTTAATATTGGGAATTGCAGGGATTCTAACCCAGACCCAATAGAAAGAAAGCCGTGGCAGAAAACGTGTGTGTGTGTGTGTGTGTGTGTGTGTGTGTGTGCACGCGCGCTTGCCAGGGAAACACCCTAAAGTCAGCACAACTTGAGCTGGATTTTAGGAAGACTTTGTTTTCACCCTTGTGCTAAGCCCTGTTTGTCGTGACCATGATTGTGCTGTGCAGGAACTTAACGCAAAACCATCGGCGGTAGACCCTGGCTTACAAGCCACAAGGAGTGCCTTTACACAAGTCTTGTGAAACCGCAAATACATCTCCTTACAACCGCAAATACATCTCACGGTTTAGCACGATGCAAAACCAGCCACTAACTCGTACAGGTTTGGCTCTGGACCAGAGTCGCTAATGGCAGGGGTGTGTGTGTGTGTATGTGTGTGTGTGTGCGTGTGCATGTGCAGTTCTCCTTGTCGGCTGGGAGTTGAAGTCCACATACCTTCCAGTTGCTACAGTTGAGAAAGGGGTCCCCAATTTGGCGACTGTACGACTTGTGGACTTCAACTCCCAGAATTCCTCGGCCGGTTCGCTGAACGACTTGTGGACTTCAACTCCCAGAATTCCTCAGAGTTTGGAGCTGAGGTTTGCAGAGATGGTTAGATCGTTCAGAGGTTCAAAGACAGACTCACATACACACCCTCTTGTGGGCAATTTGACGGCAGTGTTCATTCCAACGTGTCGACTTTTAAGAGGTTGGTTAGGAATCCCGCCTGCCCCCAAGCTTGCTTTTTATTTTGATTAACAAGGGTCCTTTTTCCTCCAGTCACGCATTGGGAAAAGATCGAAGTTTAACCGTCAAACACAAGGAGGTGAAATTCACATTCCACCTGCTCTGGTTTGAATCCAATTTTTTTGAATGTAAGCCAGATTCATTACACGACGGGGTTACTGCCGGCGGGCGCTATGACTGCCTAAATTATCTGAACATCTCGGTATCCATGTGAAGATTACGGTTTTAGTATTGTGGGAAGAGCTTTGAGTTGGATTTTCCCCCCCCCCGCCCCAGGTTATCTGCTGCCCTCCCTTTTTCTTCCTCTTTGAATTATCTACTGTATTTTAGCTTTGTTTAACGCTTTTAATTCCTATAAAGAATTAAACTCAAGAGGTGGGAACGTCCTTTTGTCTCGTGATGGGGAAGGTCAGCGCTTCAGACCGGTGGACGTGAAAATGGAACTCTGAAAAGGAGAGCAGATGGGACAGAGCCTCCAAGACATTAGCCGTTGGTTTTGCAAAAATTTATTTTTCTGTTCCCTCCAAGGCTTTTTTCCTTAGGTTTCTCGGCTAACCTGACCATCCTGCTTCTTCTCTCTTCTTCCCAGGGAGAGCTGATCACCTTCTATTACTACTGGAAGAAGACGCCGGAAGCCGCCAGCTCCCGGGCTCACCGCAGGCACCGGCGACAGGCTGTCTTCCGGAGAATTAAGACCCGGACAGCTTCCACTCCGGTGAACACCCCCTCCAGGCCTCCTTCCAGCGAATTCTGTAAGTAGGAAGCTGAAAGGCATGTGGGGGGCGGGTGACTGATCCCTGTTTAGATGCAAGGGGTCCCACGGAGAGTTGTGGGGTTTTTTTCCATTTTTCCCAAAAGGGAGATAGATAACCTGACTCAGTTTCTTTCTTTTTGTCCTCTCTCCGTCCCTCTCTCCATCCCTCTCTCTCTCTCCCCCTCCTTCTCTCTGTCTCCTCTTTCTTCCTCCCTCTCTTTCTCCCTCCCTCTCTCTGTCTCCCCCTCCCTCATTCTTTTTCTTCCTCCCTCTCTTCCTCCCTCTCTCCCCCCTCCCTCTCTTCCTCTCTCTCCCTCCTTCTCTTTCTTCCTCCTTCTCTCTTTCTCTCTCCCTCCCTCTCTCTCTCTCCCCCTCCTTCTCTGTCTCCTCTTTCTTCCTCCCTCTTTCTCCCTCTCCCTCTCCCTTTCTCTGTCTCCCCCTCTCTCCCTTATTCTTTTTCTTCCTCCCTCTCTCCCCCCTCCCTCTCTTCCTCTCTCTCCCTCCTTCTCTTTCTTCCTCCTTCTCTCTTTCTCCCTCCCTCTCTCCCTCCCTCTCTCTCTCCCCCTCCTTCTCTGTCTCCTCTTTCTTCCCCCCTCTCTTTCTCCCTCTCCCTCTCCCTCTCTCTGTCTCCCCCTCTCTCCCTCATTCTTTTTCTTCCTCCCTCTCTTCCTCCCTCTCTCCCCCCTCCCTCTCTTCCTCTCCCTCCTTCTCTTTCTTCCTCCTTCTCTCTTTCTCCCTCCCTCCCTCTCTCTCTCTCCCCCTCCTTCTCTGTCTCCTCTTTCTTCCTCCCTCTCTTTCTCCCTCTCTCTGTCTCCCCCTCCCTCATTCTTTTTCTTCCTCCCTCTCTTCCTCCCTCTCTCCCCCCTCCCTCTCTTTCTCTTTCTTCCTCCTTCTCTCTTTCTCCCTCCCTCTCTCTCCCTGTCCCTTCCCCTCTCTCTTCCTCCCTCCCTCTCTCTCTTCCTCCCTTCCTCTCCCTCCCGCTCTCTCTCTCTCTCCCTCCTTCTCTCCCTCCCCCCCTCTCTCTCTCCCTGTCCCTCCCCCTCTCTTTCTCCCTCCCTCTTCTCTCCCTCTTCCCCTCTCTTCCTTTCTCTCTCTCCCTCTCCCACTCGCCCTCTTAACTCCTCCTAGTGGATTTGAGCTCGGCCAGCGAAGATGATTTTGACAGCGAGGACAGTGAACAGGAGCTGAAGGGCTATGCGTGTCGACACTGCTTCACCACCAGTATGTATGTTCAGCTGGGCTCAGTCAATCAATGCTTACCAATCAGCATAGAGCTGGAAGGTCTTGGAGGTCTTCTAGTCTAGCCCCCTGCTCAGGCAGGAGACCCTATACCCTTTCAGACAGTCGGCTGTCCAGCCTCTTCTTAAAAACCTCCAGCGATGGAGCGCCCACGACTTTTTCCATCGGTTATAATAAGGAAAATAAGTCGAAACCCCCCCCTCTTTCCGGCAGCCCCTCAAATACCGGAATACTGCTCTCGTGCCACCCCTGGTCCTTTTCTCTAGCCTTCCCCGGGTCTCGTCCGCCTTCCCCGACAGACCAGGCAGGAAACAGATGAGCTAATTCTGCTTTATCGTCCGGCTACGTTAACAGAATCTTGCCAGGCTGAAAGTACAAATCTGCCATCTTCCCTTTTACAGCCTGAAAATTGAGAGAGGTTCCCATTCGGAGCGTCTTCTCTCTACCCATTGTGCAGCTGCAGGCAGCGCCGTCCCTTATCTGACCATTCCCTGAGCAGCGCCTCCTCTCCCAAGGTCATCCCCACATGCCCTGATGGGTCCCTACCTTCCTCTTTTACCCACCGCCCGTCACCAGCCAGGCTGAATGTGCCTCTGCCAAAATCCGTAGCGAGTACAAGACCAGATCCTTGGCATCCTGGACCTCATTTAAATGGGGATTCTGATTGGCTCCAGCTCTGTCCTTCCCCAGAGCCCTGCAAGGCAGGCCAGCACTCCTCTCCCCTTAAATCTTGTGATTCGTCCTTCTGGGTTTGATGGCGTCTTCTTTTTTTTTTTTTTTCCACAGCCTCCAAGGACTGGCACCACGGGGGACGGGAGAACATCCTTCTCTGCACGGACTGTCGGATCCACTTCAAGAAGTACGGGGAGCTGCCTCCCATCGAGAAGCCGGTGGACCCACCGCCTTTTATGTTTAAGCCGGTCAAAGAGGAAGATGACGCTCTCAGCGGGAAGCATAGCATGAGGACGAGAAGGAGCCGCGGCTCGGTAAGTCGCACGTGGGTCCACTTTTGTGATAAAAGAACGGAATAACTGAGTTGGAAGGGGCCTTGGAGGTCATCTAGTCCAACCCCCTGCTCAGGCAGGAAACTCTACACCATTTCAGACAAGGGGCTGTCCAGTCTCTTCTTAAAAACTTCCAGTGTTGGAGCATCCACCGCTTCTGGAGGCAGGTGGTTCCACTGGTTAATTGTTCTCACTGTCGGGAAGTTTCTCCTTAGTTCCAGGTTGCTTCTCTCCTTGATTAGTTTCCACCCGTTGCTTCTTGTCCTGCCTTCAGGCGCTTTGGAGAACAGCTTGACTCCCTCTTCTTTGGGGCAGCCCCTCAGATACCAGAACACTGCTATCATGTCACCCGTGATCTTTCTTTTGATCATGTTGAACGGATGGATAAAGCAAGAGACAGCGATCCCGTTGCACATTATCCTCTCGTAGGCTCAGCTCTTTTGGCGTCTCTGCTTTAGGGAGTGTTGGAGTGAGAAACTTCCTGACAGTGAGGACAATTAACCAGTGGAACAGCTTGCCTCCAGAAATCGTGGGTGCTCCATCACTGGAGATTTTTAAGTAGAGACTAGACACTCATCTGTCTGAGCTGGTATAGGTTCTCCTGCTTGAGCAGGGGGCAGGACTAGAAGACCTTCAAGGTCCCTTCCATATTCTATTCTATTCTATTCCATATAAGAACATAAGAACCTAAGAAGAGCCATGCTGAATCAGGCCAAAGCCCATCGAGTCCAGCATTCTGTGTCACACAGTGGCCCACCAATTGTACATGGGGATCTTGAGCAGAAAGAGAAGGCAAAACCCTCCCTTTCCCTTGACCCCCAACAAATGGTACCCAAGGGAATCCTGCCTGCCTCAACCAACATAGAGGCGGCACATGGACATCCGTTTTAATAACCACCGATACACTTGGCATCCATGAATCTATCTAGCCCTGCCTTGAAGCTGTCAAGGCTGACAGCTGTCACGACCCCTTCAGGAAGTGAATTCCATAAATCAACGACCCTCTGGGTGAAGAAATATTTCCCTTTATTTGTCCTCACTTTCTTAGCTATGAGCTTTAGGGAGTGCCCCCTTGTCCTGGAATTGTGTGATAGAGAAAATAATTTTTCTCTATCCACCTTTTCTATCCCATGCATGATTTTATACACTTCGATCAAGTCACCCCTTAAACGCCGTCTTTCAAGGCTGAAGAGACCAAGGCGTTGCAATCTGGTTTCATAAGGGAGGCGCTCCATTTCCTTGATCATTCTTGTTGCCCTTTTTTGCACCTTTTCCACTTCCATTATATCCTTCTTGAGGTACGGTGACCAGAACTGTACACAGTACTCCAAGTGTATTCTATTCCATTCTATTCCATTCCCTATTCTATTCTATTCTTTCCATATTCTATTCTATTCTATTCATTATTTCTATTTTATTCTATTCATTATTTCTATTCTATTCTATTCATTATTTCTATTCTATTTCTATTCTTCATTCTTCTATTCTGTTCTATTCTATTCATTATTTCTATTCTATTCTATTATTTATTTCTATTCTATTCTATTATTTATTTCTATTCTATTCTATTATTTATTTCTATTCTATTCTATTATTTATTTCCTATTCTATTTCTATTCTATTCTATTCTATTCTACCTATCCTGGAAGCAGCCTTTGATCTTGCCTTTCTCCCTTAACCAGCAGATGTCTACACTTCGCAGCGGTCGTAAAAAGCAACCCACCAGCCCAGACGGGAGGGCCTCGCCCATCAACGAGGACATCCGCTCCAGCGGCCGAAACTCACCCAGCGCGGCCAGCACTTCCAGTAACGACAGCAAGGCGGATTCGGTCAAGAAATCCACCAAAGTATGTTGGGATAACAGTTGACGATCCTTCCTGGTAGAGGTCCGAGCAGGTTGAGGCAGAAGTCGAGTGCGGGTGATGGAGGTGGGACTCGGGGGCCCTTCTGAACTCTCCCGTGGAGTTCCTCCATCTGGCCAGCTTCCTAGCTGGGATTGGGAATCTTCTCGTGTCCTCCTTTGGGCTCTTCCAGACATTAATGAGGAAGCCCGTTGCGAAACCAACCTCTCACCCCATCAGTTCTCCCTCCATCTCACCTTTCCTTGTTCCTCACACTAACTACTTCGGGGGAAATCCCTTGTTAGGTCTGAGTGCGAAGCCTTTAGGAGGCCAAGTGTCCAGGTAGCACCATCCCCGTCTCTCCCTTTTAACCACGCGGCTTTTCTTCCGTGGCAGAAGATCAAAGAAGAGGCTGCTTCTCCTCTCAAGAGCTCCAAGAGGCAGCGGGAAAAGGCGGCCTCTGACGGCGAGGAGCCCGACCGCATCAATGCCAAAAAAACCAAAACCCAGGTGAGTCCCTGGAGGAGGAGGAGAAGCCGCCGGCGGTGATAGACTGGGTGGGTGGGGGAGGCCTGGGCGTTCCGATTCGGCGCACGGGGTGGGTGGCTTGTGCTTCAGGCTGTCGCTCTCCAGGGTTGAGCTGGTCTGATGGAAGCCTGTGAGATGCTCAGAGACCTCCGTGGCCTGGGGTTACTCCCCTCTGCCTACAGGGCAGCCCTCTGGAGGATCCGGTCTTCCGGCGTGACCTTCCCTCTTTCCCCTCCCCTCCTCCCAGGAGATCAGCCGGCCCAACTCCCCCTCAGAGGGCGAAGGGGAGAGTTCCGACAGCCGCAGCGTGAACGACGAGGGCAGCAGCGACCCCAAGGACATCGACCAGGACAACCGCAGCACCTCGCCCAGCATCTCCAGCCCTCAGGACAACGAGAGCGACTCGGACTCCTCAGCCCAACAGCAGCCCTCTCTCCAGGCCCCCAATGGCCCGGCCCAGCCCCCCGGACCCCTCCCGGCGCAGCTGCCCTCACTGCCGGCCGGCGCCGGCATCCCCTCTTCCGCCGGCCCACACGTGTCCCCGTCGGGAGCGCAGCCCCCCAGCCAGCAGCCGCCGCCGCCTCTGCCACCGGGCCTCCCTCCTTCGCACATCCAGCAGGGGCCTTCCTTGCATCCCCCCAGACTGCCTTCCCCTCCTCATCCGTCTCTGCAGCCGCTCGGCGCCTCCCCCAGCCAGCCCCAGGGCCTCTCCCAGCCGCCCCTCCATGGCCAGATCCAGGCCCTGCCGCATGGCCTGCAAGGCCAGCCCCTCCTGCCCCATCCAGCCCCCGGGCAGCCCTTTGCCCTCCCGCCCCAGGCCTTGCCAGCCTCCACTTCGCAGTCTCAGGGTCCCCTGCCGCCCCCGGCCCCCTCCCATACCCACCCAGCCCTGCAGGTCTCAGTGCCCTCCTCATCCCCGCTGTCCTCCCAGTGCCCCCGGGAGCAGCCCTTGCCCCCCGCCCCCATGGCCATGCCCCACATCAAGCCCCCGCCGACCACACCCATCCCGCCCCTGCCCACGCCCCCCTCCCACAAGCATCTCTCGGGCCCCTCGCCCTTCTCCATGAACTCCAACCTGCCCCCGCCCCCCGCGCTGAAGCCGCTTAGCTCGCTCTCCACCCACCACCCGCCCTCCGCGCACCCCCCTCCCCTGCAGCTGATGCCCCAGAGCCAGCCGCTGCAGCCCTCCCCCGCCCAGCCCCCGGTCCTCACCCAGAGCCACCCGGCCCCTCCCCAGCCCCCTTTCGCCCAGCACCCCTTCGTTCCCGGGGGGCCGGCTCCCGTCACGCCGCCTTCCTGCCCGTCGACTTCCACGCCACCCTCTGTGCCAAGCGCCCCGAGCCAGGGGGCCGTGCCTGGCTCGGCGGCCTGCAGCGGAAGCCTCCCCATAGTGGCCACCTGCCCCATCCCCTCCATCCAGATCAAGGAAGAGGCACTGGACGAGGCTGAGGAGCCTGAAAGCCCCCCTCCCTCCACCCGCAGCCCCTCCCCAGAGCCCACGGTGGTGGACACGCCGAGCCACGCCAGTCAATCGGCTAGGTGAGGGGGCTGATAGATCTCAATTCATCCCCTCCTGGCCCATCTGTTTAGCTGGGAGATAGATGCTTTGGGCAGGCTTGGGGAGACTTAGATGGGAGGCGAAGGCAGCCCCTTGTGGGGTATGCAAGAAGCCATGGTTTAAATGTGGCTTAGTACATCGCGATGTAAGATCTCGGGACTGAATAATGCGGAAGACAATCGGTGGAGTAATACGAACCCGGTCGTTTTCCCGACGGACATCCTGCTAGAGGGGAGGAAGATTAAAAATCCCATCATCTCTAGCCAGCCTGATGGATAGCTTAGTTCCATATCTCTAGTAAGGAGTATAGCAATCTTATATACATCAATGTTTAGAACAAGGGCAGCAATAAAATAAAGACGGGTAACAATATCAGTTTCGGGATAATTTCGGCTTGCAGAAGGCATCTTCGATTCAAAAAAGTAAAAGCTTTACTTCCAAATTGGCAAGACAGAGCTAATTTCAAAGTGTTAAATCCTCTAGTTGTTGTGCAGTCCTGACTATGGCCCGTTTCAGCTCTTGTGGCAAATCCCTCTTAACTTTCAAGATCCTCCTGCTTTTTCCAGGTCGATCGTTTTAGTTTGTCCTCATCCTCCCCTCCGCCCCGCAGGTTTTACAAGCACCTGGACCGTGGCTACAACTCTTGCGGCCGGACGGATCTGTACTTCATGCCGCTGGCCGGCTCCAAGCTGGCGAAGAAGCGGGAAGAGGCAATCGAGAAGGCCAAGCGCGAGGCGGAGCAGAAAGCGAGAGAAGAGCGGGAACGGGAAAAAGAGAAGGAGAAGGAGAGGGAGCGAGAACGGGAGCGTGAGAGGGAAGCGGAAAGAGCGGCGGTAGGTTGGTCCGTCTCGCTGAAGGTGGGGTGGTGGGATGGGGGGGCTGAATCGGACCCCCAAAAGGAAGGACGACTGTTCTCACCCTCGTACAAGCAGCTGACTTAGTGACTCAGCCCTGGCTTAACGGGAGGTAGAAATTCAGAAGGGATTGCCGGCTCCCAAGGATGCGGTTACAGTCATAGGCAAGGCTGTGTGCTTTCAGACCTACACCGCGGCCTTCCCCCTAGGAGACGAGCCTTCTTGGTTCCCCCAACTTAACAGTCCTAGACTTACAGCAGTCCCAAGTTACAACAGCACCAGAAAAAGCGACTTAGGGCCAGTTTTTCACACTTAAAACGACCCTTTGCAGCATCCCTGTGGGTCACGTGATCAGAATTCAAGACGCTTGGCAACGGACTCACATTTATGACGGTCGCCGCCTCCCGAGATCACGCAATCCCCGTAGGCAACCTTCTGACAAGCAAAAGTCAATGAGGAAGCCAGGTTCACTCAACAATCCCTTGAGGTGCACCCGGAGGCTCCAACTGGCCCAGAATGCGGCTGCGCGGGTAGTGACCGGAGCGTCGTGGCGCTCCCATGTAACACCGCTCCTGCGCGAGCTGCACTGGTTGCCGGTGGTTTTCCGGGTGCGGTTCAAGGTGTTAGCGACCACCTTTAAAGCGCTCCATGGCATCGGACCCGGATACTTACAGGACCGCCTACTGCTAGCAAATACCTCCCGCCGTCCGGTACGCTCCCACAGAGAGGGCCTCCTCAGGGTGCCGTCGGCCAGACAATGTCGACTGGCGACCCCCAGGGGGAGAGCCTTCTCTGTGGGAGCTCCCACGCTATGGAACGAGCTCCCCCTTGAACTCCGTACGATGACGGACTTACGCACCTTCCGTCGGGAACTAAAAACGTTCCTTTTTCAACAGGCCGGCCTGGCATAGAAGCTCCGGCTCCAACCGGGTGAAAATGTTTTAGGGGGATTGTGTAATTTTTAGGATTCGCACATATTGGGCTTTATATGGGATTTTATGGCCTAATTTGTTTAATTTATTTTTAAATATTTTAATTTTGTACATTTATATGGTTTTTTTTTAATTTTAAGGCTGTACACCGCCCCGAGTCCTTCGGGAGAGGGGCGGTATAGAAATTTAATAATAAATAATAAATAAAATAAAAACTTAAGAACTGCAGCAATTCACTTAAACATCTGTGGCAAGGAAAGTCGTAAAATGGGGCCAAAGCTCACTTAATAAATGTTCCTCTTAGCAACCAAAGTGTTGGGCTCGGTTGTAAGCGGAGGGCTACCTGTATCACCTCGGCCGACACACTCCAGGGTGTTGCATGGCCCCTGTTGGGATGAAGGAGGATGTGTTGTGATTCCTCACCAGCCAGTGGACCCGGCAGCTGAGCCTGGGGAATCAGAGGAGAAGGGGGGGGGCTGGAGTGACATCAGAGTCAAAGGAAGGCTCTGAGGAGCTCCAAGACTTACAGTCGGACGAGGAGCCCGGCCCCTGTACTCGCGCTTAGGCTGAGACGCAGCAGTGCTGGGAATCTTGAGTTGGACAGTGATGAAGAACAGCTGGGACAAATCCAGGATGCACGAAAGAAGAGAGAGTAGGACAGAGGGATGCAATGGGGCGGCTCCAAAGGCAAAGGAGAAGGCATTAGGAAGCCACACCTTGGCTGCATAATAAAAGGGAAGGGGTGGGAGGTGCTGGTGGCCGAAGGCAACCGTTTTTGTTGAGGAATCAAGTTTCTGTGAACTGTGTTTGTTTGCCTTGGACATGGACTCAGGTCTCTGAAGAATAAAAGGGAATTGGTTTTTTCCTGCAGTTCCCGCCTGCTTGTTTAAACGGGTTTCTCCTTGTGAGTTTAACAAGGACTCAACGTAGGCTGGGACAGAACATTATGGCTGACACAGAAGGATCTCCCCCACAAGCAGTGGCTGGGTTTTCCTGGCCCCAGATATGGTGTCCACCTGGCTGTGAAGCCTTGCACGTATTCAATACCTCCCATGCAAGAAACATCTGGGCTGTTGTTTTATTTGCCCTAAGTCTCTCCCTTCCCTCCCACAGAAAGCGTCCAGTTCCTCCCACGACGGTCGTCTCGGAGAATCCCAGCTGAGCGGGCCGGCGCACCTGAGGCCCTCCTTCGAACCGCCCCCTACCACCATCGCAGCCGTACCCCCCTACATCGGGCCGGATACCCCGGCCCTACGGACGCTGAGCGAATACGCGCGTCCCCACGTCATGTCCCCCACCAACAGGAACCACCCCTTCTTCGTTCCCCTCAACCCCACCGACCCGCTCTTGGCCTACCACATGCCGGGCCTCTACAACGTGGACCCCACCCTCCGGGAGCGGGAGCTGCGGGAGCGGGAGCTGCGTGAACGGGAGCTGCGGGAGCGGGAACTGCGGGAAAGGATGAAGCCGGGTTTCGAGGTCAAGCCTCCCGAACTGGACGCCCTCCACCCGGCCACCAACCCCATGGAGCACTTTGCCCGTCACGGGGCCCTCACCATCCCCCCGACGGCAGGCCCGCACCCCTTTGCTTCCTTCCACCCTGGGCTTAACCCTCTGGAGAGGGAAAGACTCGCCTTGGCCGGCCCGCAGTTACGGCCGGATATGAGCTACCCGGACAGACTGGCTGCCGAGAGGATCCACGCCGAGCGAATGGCGTCCCTCACCAACGATCCCTTGGCCAGGCTCCAGATGTTCAACGTGACGCCCCATCACCACCAACATTCCCACATCCATTCACATCTGCATCTCCACCAGCAGGACCCCCTACATCAAGGTGAGGCGCTGAGGACCGGCTGAGTCCCTGGGCCGAGTCACAGGACGGTCCCGGGGAGGGGGGGGGCAAGGACCGTATCCTTGATCTGCGGAAAATGAGCTGGGTGGCCACATCTCCCAGCCTGAGGCTGGTACACGTGCTCCTCAACTTTCGTTCGTTTAGCAACCAACGGCATGGAAAGAAATGGCTTTTTATGACCGTTTGTCACCCTTAACGACCTACGGCAGCATTCCCTCATGGTCACGTAATCCGAATTCAGACGCTCGTGCTTACGACGGTTGCAGTGTCCCTGGGCCCACAGGGGTAGGCAACCTTGGCCCCTTCATGCCTCGTGGACTACAACTCCCAGAATTCCTGAGCCAGCATGGCTCAGCTTGGAAACCTCCCTTTCCCCTCAGCGCGGCTGACTCGGGAATTCTGGGAATTGAAGTCCACGAGTCATAAAAGAGCCCAGGTGGCCTACCCCTGCCCTGGGGGGGGGGGTGGCAGGTGATCCCCTTTTGCGACCTCCTGTCAATGGGGAAGCCAGGTTTGTTTAACCACCGTGCTACTGGCAACTGCAGTGATTCACTTAACAACTGTGGTCGTAAAATGGGGCAAAACCGCCTGAGCAACGGTCTTGCTTAGCGACACCAATGTTCGGCTCAACGGTGGCCGTAGGTGAAGGAAAAACCTGTATTTAAGGGCATCCCTTTCAGATTTTTGATTCTCGCTACCCTCTCCGGGAATCCTCCTCCTAGCGGTAGCATCTTCCTTCCTATCTAAGTCCAGCTTTCATGAGTAGCCACCACGAACCCCCCCCCCCCCCGAGATAGGTCAGGCCTGTAGGCCAAACGACAAGGTCAGTCCCGTGTGTTTTTTTTTTCCCCCCGCCTAGGATGCTCCACAGGGACTTCTCTGGGGTTGAGCTCATTTTAGCACGGAGGCAGTTAGCCCAAAGTTTGCAGGGCAGACAGGAAATGCTGGACGCAGGAAGAAAGGAAAGGAAGGAAGGAAGGAAGGAAGGAAGGAAGGAAGGAAGGAAGGAAGGAAGGAAGGAAGGAAGGAAGGAAGGAAGGAAGGAAGGAAGGAAGGCAGAGAAAATCCCTTTTCACCTTTCAATGGGGTGAAGAACAGGCAGAGGTGCCCTGCAGCAGACATAAGACCGGTAGTAACCTTGGAGTTGTCTGCGGAGAGTCTCCGTCGTCCAGGTCACGGTTTGTCCCAAAGGTTCACAAACTGGACGTCCTTCTTTTTTCTTGGAAGGCGTTTCGCTTCTCATCCGAGACTGAAGGGTGGGGAGGGGGAGCCTCCGTGGAACTGCGGAAAGGACCGTGTTGTCGACCGGAGATGGAAGACGTCGTATCCCTTCCCCTCCCCTCTGTGGAGAGAGGGCTGTTTTCAATTCAGTTTTCAAATACATAAATCCTTCCACTCCCCACCATCCCAGTCAGAGCTGAAGAAGCTTCTGGGAAGAGAAGCCGGAAAGCTTTTCAAAAGAGAAACAAGAAAAGTCCAGCTGATTCCTGAAAAAAGCCCCTTTGGGATAACTTTGGGGAGTTCTGAGCAGGAGGGGACACGATCCTTGCAATCCCCAAGGGTGAGGTCCGATGCTCCTAATTTTTCCAGTGGGAATGGGGTCCTGCTTCCCCCCTCCCCCCCACGTCCTTTGGTCTGTTAAGGTTTGGGCGTTTAAAGTTTTGCTTGGTGCTTTTGAAGCCTGCTCATGGCTTACCAAAGACTGGACTTGCAGAGACTGGACAATCACCTGTCAGAGATGGTAAAGGTCCTCCTGCTTGAGCAGGGGGCTGGACTAGAAGATCTCCAAGGTCCATTCCAGTTCTATTCCTATTCTACTCTACTCTACACTACTCTATTCTGTTCTATTATTTTTTATTCTATTCTATTCTATTCTATTCTTCTCCTAGTCTATTCTATTCCATTCCATTCCATTCCATATAAAGGTTCTGTTCTATTCTATTCTATTCTATTCTATTCTATTCTATTCTATTCTATTCTAACCAAGGAGAGAAGCAACTTGGAAGTAAGGAAAAACTTCCTGACAGTTAGAACAATTAACCACTGGAACAACCTGCCTCCAGAAGCGGTGAATGCTCCAACACTGGAAGTCTTTAAGAAGAGACTGGACAGCCATTTGTCCGAAATGGTATAGGGTTTCCTGCCTGAGCAGGGGGTTGGGCTAGATGACCTCCAAGGTCCCTTCCAGCTCTATTCTGTTCTATTCTATTCTATTCTTCTCCTATTCTATTCTATTCTATTCTACTCTATTCTACAATCTGTTAATTCTATTCTATTCTATTCTATTCTTTCTATTCTATTCTAACCAAGGAGAGAAGCAACCTGGAACTAAGGAGAAACTTCCTGACAGTGAGAACAATTAACCAGTGGAACAACCTGCCTCCAGAAGCGGTGAACGTTCCAACACTGGAAGTTTTTAAGAAGAGACTGGACAGCCCTTTGTCTGAAATGGGATAGGGTTTCCTGCCTGAGCAGGGGGGTTGGACTAGATGACCTCCAAGGTCCCTTCCGCCTTTATTAATATAGAGGGAGAATTTCTAATAAATTCCAGTGATGCCCAGCTATAGCTAGTCCTTGACTTACAGGCATTCTTTTAGTGACCGTTCAATGCTATGACAACCCGGGAAAAAAGTGACCGATGGCCATTTTTCACACTGAACAACTGTTGCAGCATCCCCACGCTCCCGTGGTCAGAATTCAGACGCCTGTTTATGACGGTCGCAGCGTCACGCGATCCTCTTTGGCGACCTTCTGGCAGGCAAAGTCTAGGGGGGAAGCTAGATTCACTTAACCATGTCACTAACTGAACAACTGCGTCATAAAACGGGGCAAGACTCGCTTAAGTGTCCGGCTTAGTGACGGAAATCTTGAGCGGAACTGTCGTAAAGTGAGGACTGTCTGCAAGAAGGGCGGTTTTGATCCCCTGATGGAAATGAGACTTTCTGAAGAGGTGGTTATTCCTGCCCCCCCTTTTTTTCCCCCCTTCCTTTCTCCTGCCCCCTCCCCTTTGCAGGCTCAGCAGGACCCGTCCATCCCCTGGTGGACCCCCTAGGCGCCGGACCGCATTTGGCGCGCTTCCCTTACCCTCCCGGCACCATCCCCAACCCGTTGCTAGGACAGCCGTCCCACGAGCATGAAATGCTGCGGCATCCGGTCTTCGGTGAGTGGGGACCGCCACGGCGTGCCGGGATAGGGACGCCGCCTGTTGGGTTCACACACACAACACTCTCAGCCCCCCCTTCCCCCCCGCCAGTCAGGCCAGCCCCATTACAGGGCTGGGGCGGAAGGTGGACCGCAGAGGAGACGGCCAACGTCCTGTTTCCCCATCAGGCCAATTCCGTGTCTCCGGGATGCCCACTGGGCGACGGGGAAGACCCAGGGGGTGGTCAGTGGATATGTGTCCAGGTGGGCACTGATAAACAGGTGCCACCTTTGGGGGTCTCACCCTTTCCTGATTTGAATTAAGGGTTGGCTGATCCGAAGGGAAAGACCTCCGTCCCCAGGTGAGCTAGAGGGCAGCTCCCTCCTTGCTGCCCCCTAGCTTTGAGTGCTGGGATTGCCACTGGAGACCCCTGTCCCTCTTTCTCCCAGGTGCCCACTACCCTCGCGACCTTCCTGGCGCCCTCCCACCTCCCATGTCCGCGGCACATCAGTTGCAAGCCATGCACGCCCAATCAGCAGAGCTGCAGCGACTGGCGATGGAACAGCAGTGGCTTCACGGGCACCCCCACATCCACGGGGGGCACCTCCCTAGCCAAGAAGACTATTACAGGTAACGGGGGGGGGCGGCCTCTTCCCCCCCTCCCCACCGGCTGCTTGTCGAATGCTTTTCACTTCCTGCTTTTTTTTTTTTCCTCCTTTTCCAGCCGCCTGAAGAAGGAGGGCGACAAGCAGTTGTAATACCTTATTTATTTGTGACGCTGACTACTCAAGTTCCTAGTCCTCGGGGAGCAGTGGAATGTGTTTAATCTGGAGAACTGCTGGAAAAGCAAAAGAAATCTCTTCCGGAGAGAACCGTTCTCTCTTTTTTTTCACGCAGGAAACACACACACACACACACACACACGTATCCCGGCCCACACGTCTCGCCCCGCAAAGCCAGGCGTGAATCGATGCATATGTTCTATACATAGTGTTCATTTGTAGGAAAGGGTTTCGCCAAGACCAGTTCAGGAGTCTCTTTGCATGACTAAACCTGTTAAAAGGCCTTTTTTTTTTTTTTTTTGAATGGGAGGAGAGGAGGAAGGAAGGAAAGAAGGAAAAACAAAACAGAACTGGAGAGAGAAATTACCCAAACGGTTTCCTCATTGGTTTGGTATGTTTTTGGCCGTCGGTTTTAATTTTTATTTCATTTTATTTTTCATTTTGAGTAGGTGCTAGTTTCAAGTTCACAACCTCTCTAATGCAAGCCACTGTGCATAAAAAAAAGTATATTCAATTTATATATATATACTTAAAAAAAAATATGAGAATTGCAAGTAGTGGCTTTACAACCTCTGGAAATCCAAGTGCTATAATAAGAATTTTAAAAGAAAAAAAAATCTACTTTTATTTTAATACATTGTAGGCAAACTTCATAATTTTAAAGAGAGCTTTGCAGCATGGCGTTTTAAATCTGTAAATAACTTTTTTTTGGAGGGGGGGCTAGGGGTTTTAAAAAGACGATTATAATTTCATGAATTCCTGATTATTAATATTATTTTTTGCCTCTACTCCAGCCCCGGCTCCTTCCTCACCATAAAATCGTTCTTTCTTCTTCACCCGGTGTTCACGAGAATATAGACTTGATTTTTTTTTTTTAAAAAAAGGAAAAAATATATCAGCAACCCTTTGATTCAGGAAAAGGGAGCACCATAATAAAGTCAGTCATTTCAGATCGGCTGGTAGGAGCGCAAGCATTAAAAGGAGTTTGCAGGGATAATATTAAAAAAAAACAATATTTTTTTTTTGCACACACGTTACATGTGCACATCCTTTATTTAATTACTTTTGTTCCATACTTTTGTTCTCCTTGCTCTTCCTTCAATAGCTGGTTGCCTAACAAAAGCCGTTGTTTGAGCAGGAAGACACACCTCTGTTCCAGATTGTGGGTGCCACATCCCAGGTGCATCGTTTACATTGCACACTCCTTTTCCTGATTTTATTTCTTTTTAAATCCCAACAATGTAAGAAGCGTTTAAGGTATTTTTTTGACCCTAAGCCCTACCCTTTCTTAGTTTGGGCCTGTTGATCATTTGAGCCAGCCGGTAAATGAAATCTCAATAAGAATTCAAACCGGTTATGCAAAATCCAGGATTTGTTTTTTTCTGGGCTGGCTGCAAATATCATATTAAGTCGCCCAAGGGCACATTTGTGCAGGCCAATTTCTCTCCTCCCCCCACCCTCCATCTTCAGTCCATCCTCTGGGTTGAGCTGGGAAGAGGGATAAAATCAGAATTTTGGCAAGGCTCAGCAGCTTGCCCTGTTTGGTTAAAACAGCTGCCTTTCCGTGAGAACGTTAACGCCAGAGTCCCAACTAAGCTGCTGGAATCTCACTGTGAATCCTCCCCCTTCCCACAGTTACATTAGACAAGCTTTTAATTTGGGAGGTGGATAATGAAATGTGTGCCACCTCACAAGTTAAGTTCCCTTTTCGTTGCTTCTCTCGGAAGCCTTTGCCGTCCCGTGTCTCCTCCCCTCCTCCCTCTTAATTTTTGGGAGAAGCCAAGATTTCTGATGCAAAGGCCATTTTAAAAATAAAACACCACTACCACGAAATCCTGCTTTCTCAGGACATCCTCTCCGTCCTTCAAAATCCTCTTCGGAGCAATTTTTGGGTTTTTTTTCCATTGGCAAATTCCCCAACACTGACCTGTGCCTCGATTTCCCAGGACAGATTTGGCTTGGCTGTTTTTTTTGTTTTGCTTCAGGGGGTCTTTTGGGGGTCACCCAGCCCGCAATGAAGCCTCAATCCACACTGGCGACTTGATGGGTCTGCCTGCCTTACTGCAAAATAAAAACAGTTGAATCCGGCCTTGAGCGGGAAGAGAGAGGGATTTGAGAAGCAGGGGAAATGTTTTGGTTTTATTTTTATTTTTTAATTTTTTGCAAGTCAGATGCAAAAAAAATACGTATTTTTTCCCCCGCCGACTAGCAAGACAAACTAAAAAAGAAGTGACAGAATCTTGAAAAGTTCAGGCAGTATTTCTGGCGTGGAAAATGTTGGAAAAAAAGCAGAATAGCCCCCAATAATTGTGAACATTTCTCTTCCGTCTGCTGTTTATTCGTGCAAGGGAAACCTCAAGTCGTCAGGGATCTGTCCAAGCGTAAATCCCCTTTTGGGAAACGGGGACAACAGAAATGCATTCTCGAGTCAAAGGTTTTGAATATTTTGAATCATTCCAGGGTGGGAAAATCTTAACTTTACAGTGTTACTTCTTCCCAATCTCTTAACAAATGGCCTTCCTCTGTTGCAATCGCCCAATATTTTCTTCGTGGTTAACATATTTTGCAGAACCTTCATCAATATATATATATATATATATTTTACAACCAACACGTTTTTTTTTCCTCCTGGTTGCCCACTTTCCTACTTTGGGTGGGTACTCATTTTTTTTATTTCTTTCTTTTTCACCAACCCGTCTTCTCGTTCAGTGTTGTCCTTATTCAAGCCCTCTCTTCTCAACAGCTACGTTTATATATATCTTGAGGCTTAGTGTATATATGAGTAGTTTGCCATGGAATAACACAGTGTAAAGCAGGATAGGAAAAAAAAACAAACAAAAAAAAAACCCAGGAGTTGTGAATTCTGTGTTCTCTCCATTTGAGTATTTTGTAATTTTTTTGAAATATTTGTGGACATAAATAAAAAGCGAGCTACACTACCTGCCCAGTTTTTGCCTTCTCTTTGTACACTTGCGTGGGAGGGGGGGTGAGGGTGTGTAAAACCTGGGGGGGGGTCACACTTGAAGAGCAATGCCAAGGCTGTTTGCACTTCCAACACCTATTTGGAGAAGCAAATCTGCAGCAAGGTAAGGTACTTTTTAAGCGGGGAAGGATGGTTTCATGTGGCAGGTATTCTGAAAATAATAATGAAACCATGAAAATAATAAATCTCCAGGATGCTTAAGGGAGTCCTGGTTGGAGAGGTGGTTAGAAATGGGGAAGGGGGGGGAAGGAGAAAGTATTTTAGACTGACTCTTCGTTGAAATGTCAAATGCCTGTCTGTGCATGTTTAAAATGAGGTGTTTTTGTTTTAATTGTATTTATTTATATATATCGTATTTAAAAATTGCCCATCTCCCTGGGAGTGCCAGGGTGAAGGGACTTAAGGGCCAGTGCAGAGGTTCTGTCCTTCCCAAATAATTATTTTTTTCAATGATTTTTTTTTTAAATTTCACAGACCCAAACACCCTAATTTTGCATGCGCACACGCACACGCACAGATGCTTGAAATTGCCTGGATCCTCAAGGGCTACCTTAATTTTTATTGGTTTGCTTCTTAGCTTTATTGGCTGCCCTTGGTCCTTGTTTCAGACTCGATTTTTAACCCCCCCCAGTAATAATTACAATCACTTTGACCCCCCCAAAATGTGCCAAAATGCCGCTTAACACACACACACACACACACACACACACACACCACAGGCTGACTGGGCAATCAATCGAGTCGTATTAATAGCCCAAAATGCCACGTTTGAATTGCTGAGACTGCCAGGCTTGACTTCAGCCTTCCTGAGAGCTTTGGACTGCACGCCCTATAATCCCCAGCCACCCGGGAACCCAAAGGCCACTCCATCCCAAGCTGCAGCCTGCTGGCTCCGCCCCTTCTGCAGGGCCCCGCCCCTCAGGTGCTGAGCAAGGCCAGGTGCCCACAGGTGAGGCCCGTTATGGCCGTGAGGGAAGAAGGCCTCAGGCTCCAAAGGCCTCAGGCTCCCTCAGGCCCTGTTTGGGCCCCTCTTTGGCCCCTGCTGACCCAGGTCAGCCTTCAAATGCCTCTTGGGGCCTCTGGGGAGCCCCACGGGGGCAATTCTGGGCCCTGAAGGGGGTTTTGGGGGTGCCCTTTCCTCACAGCCCTGCAGGGTAGGCCCGGCCTGGCCCAAAAGTTGGAGCTGGACGAAGAGGGTGAAGGAGCACAAGCTAGGCATTCCACAATGAGGACTAGCAACGCCCAGGCACAGGTTAGTAACCTGGTGTAGGGCCTGTTAAGAGTGGGGCAGCTTGCTCAGCCACCAATGTGGGTTAAAAGGAGGGGAGGGGGAAGGGGAAGGAAAGAGACTAGGCTGTGCGTGTGTGTTTATTTTTATTTATTTATATTGTGTCTTTATCTCTGCAAATAATGTAAGGAGGCCAACGTATCCTACACACACATTTTCCTCACAACGGCAACCCTGTGAGGTGGGCTAGGCTGAAAGAGAGGGACTGGCCCCAAGTCACCCAAGTCAGCTTTCAGGGCTAAGGCAGCATTTGAACTCAGGTCTCCTGCTTTCCAGCCTGCTGCCTTAACCACTAGGCCAGGGGGGCCTTCAAACGTGGCCCTTCCATGACTTGTGGGCTTCAACTCCCAGAATTCCTCAGCCAGCCTCCATTTTGTTTGTTCAGATTGAAGACGGGTCTTCAAACGTGGCCCTTTTGATGACTTGTGGACTTCAACTCCCAGAATTCCTCAGCCACAATTCCTCAGCCGGGCAGCTGCGGAATTCTGGGAGTTGAAGTCCACACGTCATCTTTAAAATGGCCGGGTTTGGGAAAAAACAATGCTCGAGCGGCTTTTTTCCCATTAGAACACCAGAGGGCGCTCTTGCTCCATTTTTCTTTGTTTGCTGGCTAATTTTTTGCAGTTCTTCGAAGTTTGCTACTGCAAAGAAGCCTGAAACTCCTGGAGCCATTAACGAGTCATCTGGGGCTTTAAAGAGGTAAAACCGCCTTTCTTGCTCCCAGACAAAAAAAATTGGAGGAATTCCCGAGTTTTCTAGCCTGCACTGAAGGAGGAAGCTAGTGGCAGCATTACCACAGCCCACCGACCTAGCTAATTCAAAGACGAGCTGGCTGCCTTCATCCAGGCCAATGTGGGTAAGTTGAAGCCTGCGTGTTTTGTGGCTTTAATATATTGCAAGAAGCCCAGTTTGGTGGTGGGGTAGACTACTGCAGGATAAACCTTAACTGCATTTCCACAAATCCAGAAAGCGTTTTATTTCGGTCATCTGATTACTTATTGTACAAACCAGCCAGCAACTGACTCCCTGCACATTTTGGCGGTGCATTCTAATTGTTAATGTGGGACACCTGGAACCCCATCCGGGTCTTCTGGCAGTGCCATCAGCCTGCGAAGTCTCCTATGCATCAGAGTGAATTTATCCCGCTAGAAATAATATATTTTGCCTTCTGAAGAGAGGAGAGAGGTGTGTGGTTTTTCAGCCTGGTCTCTACAACGGCTTCAATGGGTGCGTGATTTTGCAACAATTATTAAAGGGGATTAAGAGTGTCTTCTTTCATATGGACAGCAGGGGGCAGTCCAGCCACGTGAAACTAGCGTGTCTAGGAAATGCCACTTATTTGCAAAGTAATGGGGGTTTATTTTTGTTTTGTTTTGTTTTTCCCCTTTTGGAAGTACAGCTGCGTTGGAGGCAAAGCCCAGCCCCCCTTCCCAGGCTCGTTCAGAACAGCTTTCCAGGCCTTGTCAGTTTCCCACAGGTGGCATTCAGAGTCTGGGGCAACAGACTGGCTGCCCTTACTTAGTCTGTAATGCCGTCTAGTGTATATTCTGTGTATATTCTAGTGTATATTCTGTGCAAAGCAATGCTCTTTCTCTAGGCGTCTAGATTTCCATGAGTCATCCAGTCCTGTAAAAATAAAGTCTTCTGATATAAGATGAAGGAGAGGGGGGGATTTATTTTTTCCTCAACTTCCACAATTATTCTTCATATACATCGATCGTTCTTTTTGGCAGAATAGAGTTTTTAAATCAAGAACAGGTGCAAAAGTGGTGATCCCTCTGGGTAACTGATTGGTTTTGAGGTGTACAGGAGAGCAGAGTTAGAATTGTAGAATCTTGGGAGAAGTCCCTTGAGGCCATCCAGTCTGACCCCGTTCCTTGGGGTAGGGATCCGAAGTAAAGCCCCTGAGACGAATGGTTTGTTGAATGTTTGTTTTATTCGCCATCCGGCACTCTAGAGCAAGAAAGGAGACTTCTGACACCCTTCCTCCAGGTAGCTGAAGTTTTTACATGCTAAAATTTTATTTCCACCTTTGGGTTACATTCTTGGGATTACTGGGTCCCAATAATTTTAGACCTTTTATCAGAACAGAGACAAATGTGATCATTAGCACTGCAGAATTCCTCTTTCAACTTGTAAACGGAATAACAGAGTTGGAAGGGATCTTTTTGAGGTCCTAGTCTGATCCCCTGCTCAAGCAGGAGACCCTTACACCAGTTCAAACAAAGGTCTCTTTTTAAAAGCCTTCAATGATAAGAGCCCTCACCATTTCTGAAGGCAAACCGTTCCAATGGTTTATTATTGTAACTTGGCTAGCCCCGTCTCTTGTCTTCTGAAATTGCACCAGGCCTTCTTTCAGTCCAATCCACTTAACAGGTGGATCCATGAGGACTAGAACCCTGATCAAACTTCTCGCCTTCTGAATTTGTGCTTTGAAGGTCCAATCCACGCGTTCCTTGATCCCGAGAGCTTTGCCTTGTGTATTTGCATAATACGGTAGGTGTGGGTGTTCTCTGTTCCGGCCACCCTGCTAATCGCCCTACCCATCCAGCTGCAAAACTGCAGCTTGATCCTATTTATTTCTGACATGGAGTTCCCCCCCCTCCTTCCCCCCATTTCATTTGAAGCTTTTTTTTTTTTCAGATGTGGGGCGGCAAATCCAGCTGTGTTTGCTTGACTGTTTCCAGGCACAGCTGGCCAGCAGCAAGCAACGAAACAGCCAAGCTGAGCGAGCGAGGGGGGGGGGATTCCAAGCAGGAATTCTGGCTTGTCTGCGAAAGCCTTTCTCGCTCCAGCTCTCCAATCCATCTTAGCTGTCAGCAGGAACTGGGTTTCACCGTGGCGTAAGCGCCAGGGTGCGTCTGGACATCGGCTGTGCCAGCAGGCGAGCAATCTGCAGCCCATTTGTGACGCCAAAAAAAAAAACCCTGGAACTACGCATAATCTAGCCAGCCCGCTTTTCCTGCCAGTTGGATTCCTCCGGCGAGGGTGCTAGCCAGATTTTCTGCGCCTTCGTAAATAATCTGGACTGAGAAAAGTCCAGCCCGCTTCGAGAAAAGAGATTTTTTTTTGCAACTAGCAGCGGTTTTGTTTAGGCACTTTATTGGTTTAGTTCTCGCAAAACCATCCCAGTGGTTTATTTTGCTTTGCAGGGTCTTTTTTTTTTTTTTAGTGTTTTGCTTGGGTTATAGCGAGGGTTTTTAAAAGTTCTGATTTTCAAAACCTCCTTTGAAAGGGAAGGTAATGGCGTATCGAACAGACACTTTGGGGGGAAAAAATCAGAAATCATGGCTTATTAGCTAAGGCGTAACCGGGGTTGGTTGGTCGAGAACTACCTGTAATTAGTTTCACAAGCGTGGTGAAAAAAAAAAAGGATGTAGCATGTAGATAGCACGTAGCATATAGCATGTAGATAGCAAAGGGGAGATAATTTTCTACGTCCCAGACATATGTGACCCCCCTCCCCCAAAAATCTGGGGTGTCACAAGGCATTGTACCCCTGAATTAGAACAAACTGCACCGAAAAAGTTTTACCTGCCGAGCTGAGTTAGGTTACCAAAGATCTTAGCCTTTTTAAGTAGTCCTTGAGATATGACCGTAAGGGAGCATGCCCATCACGGTCATCCCTTGTGACAGTCGTAAATCGAGTCACCCGTATGACCAACCCAATTTTACAATCTTTTTTTGTGGCGGTTATTAAAGCAAAGCAACGGTTTGCTGTTGCGTGGTGCAGTTTGGCTGAAAACCGATAAAACCGTCGTAACATGGGATCGCAGGGTGTTGCAAATGGACGTAAATGCAGCCTGGTTGCTGAGTGCCCCCAAACAGGTCACATGACCACAGGGAGGGGCAACCATCAGAACTTTGAATTTGGGTTGCAAGTACCCCGAGGAGTCCTGTTGTAACTTCAAACGGCCGCTGAGCAATCCGTCATAAGTCAAGAACGAGATTTGTCTGCCTTTTTGGGGGGGGGAGGGCTGATCTCACTTTTCAGCAGTAAGAGCCTGCTGAAGTACCAGGCATATCGTTAGGTGCAATTATCAAAGCTAGCTTTTGTGCGTGGGAATGTGTTGAAACTTTTATGGATGACCTCGCCAGGTGCTTTAGGCAGAATAAAAAAAATACAGCAAATGAAAATCATACCTTTTCCAACTTGCTCTTCGGGCGCCAATTGCCATCCAGGGACTAGAAACTTGCATTTGAAAGGAGAAAAATATATATATAATAAAAACAGGATGCTCTTAAGTTTTGGCAAGGGGCCACTTCCTAACCTTTCAGCATTTTTAGAGAAAAGTAGCTTGGTGGTGCAGATCCTGTCCGGCTCAAAGTCGACTCAGCCTTCCATCTTTCCGAGGTCGGTAAAATGAGGACCCAGATTATTGGGGGGCAATAGGCTGACTCTGTAAACCGCTTAGAATGGGCTGTAAAAGCATGGTGAAGGGGTATATAAATCTACATGCTATTGCTATAAGAGCCCTGATGGCGGCGTGCTCAGAATGCAGCATTGCAGACGAAACTCTGCCCACTGCCTGCCGTTCGATTCTGATCAGCTCAGAATTGACTCAGCCTTCCATCCTTCCGAGGTCGGTAAAATGAGGACCCAGATTGTTGGGGGAACAACAGGCTGACTCTGTAAACCGCTTAGAATGGGCTGTAAAAGCATGGTGAAGCGGTATATAAGTCTACATGCTTTCGCTATTGTAAGCAACCCCTTGCAGTGGCTGATGGAGATTCTCAGTCTCCAAAGTGCTTTTTTAAAGAAAAGAAAAGAAAGGAAAAGAGAAAGAAAGAAAGAAAGAAAGAAAGAAAGAAAGAAAGAAAGAAAGAAAGAAAGAAAGAAAGAAAGAAAGAAAGAAAGAAAGAAAGAGAAAGAAAGAAAGAAAGAAAGACAACTGGACTGTTTTTGAGGAAGATGTTTTGCTTCGTATGCAAGAACTGATGAAGCTTCTTGATAGGAAGGGAAATTTCTTCTTCTTCCTTAAAGAACAATCCAGTTGCCTTAAAAAAATAATAATACTTGGCTAGGGAATTGTTATTTATTTTGTAAATCTCCACACGCGTGTCCATGCAACACTGCCCTTTGGAATCAAACACACACCCTGTTGTTGCCTTAAAACCGCAGAGAAACTTCTCCGAATTCTTTTCCTTTCCTTCCCCCCCCCCATCCCCAAGTTATTTTACTTGTAATTTCAAAAGAAGGGGGGGGAAACCCGACCACAAATCACAAGAGGGGGGGAAGCAAGAAAGAAAGAAAGTGCACTCATTTATTTCCATGGAAACAGCAGGAAGGGCCAAAGAGAAGAAGCCACTTTGCCTCTTAAAATCTCCCATAAAATCATTTGTAACCTACGATCAGCAATTAAGCCATTTTTCTTCGCCCGGCGGCGTAGACACCGCCTGTCTCTTCCTGATATATTTATTTAGTGCCACAAAATTTTCCCCTTACACTCCGCCAATCCCTCGCCTTGATTGCAGACAGGGAGTTTTGGAAACGACAAGAGAGGCGCCTTATTCTGCTTTTCCCCCAACCACCCACCCACCCACCCACCCCGTCTGGCTTCCCAAAGGAGCAAGGACGCTGAATTTATTCTCTCCGCCCTCAGATAGGCTTCTCTGGATTCAAAGCACCAGTTCCTTAAGATTCAGCCCTTGGGGTGCAAAAATCAGGAACTGGCTGTGCATGAGCTGAAAAGCCAGCCTTTTCCCCCCCCTCTAGTCCAGCCCCCTGTTGAAGCAGGAGATTGTATGCCATTTCAAACAGTCTCTTTGTAAAAGGCTCCAAAGGATGGAGCAGCACAAGATTAGACCTAACCAGAAGCCCAGTTCAGAATGCTAACTCTGTCTTTATGGTAAGGTTGCCAATAAAGAAAATCTTGCAGGCCTGAAAGCATTTTCTCCCCCTACTTTTACTCTCTGAAAACTTGGGAAAGGCCCCTCCTGAAGCATTTCCCACACCTCCCTTCTTTCTGTGAGCTGAGAAATCTTTTACACACCAATTATCCTCTCTCCCTCCCTCCCAAGATCCTTTCCGCACACCATTACATCAGCTCACAAGGGTAAAAGCAGGAAAAATAAATAAGACAGGTTGTCTAGGGTGATTCTCTATCATCCAGATAATAATAATAATAATAATAATAATAATAATAATAATAATAATAATAAGCCTACAAGAAAGACCAAATGAAGAACAGAATAGAGGCATAGAAGGCAAAGCACTACATGGCCAGTACATTTAAAAAAAATAGCTGGGAAAGCAGATAATAACAAGACCTGGCAATGGCTAAGAGCAGGAAAATAGAAGAAAGAGACCGAGGGACTAATTCTGGCTGCACAAGACCAAGCCTTAAGGACAAATGCAGACAAAGTCAAAATTGAGAAGACAGCAACAGACAGTAAGTGCCCCCTAGGCAAAGAAGCTGAAGAAACAGGGGACCACCCGGTAAGCTGCTGCAAGAAGATCGCCCAGACTGACTACAAGCAGCGGCATGACAAAGTAGCAACAATGGTGCATGGGAAGACCCGCAAGAAATATCATTTGCCTGTAAGCAAGAACTGGTGGGATCATAAAATGGAGAAAGTCATAGAAAATGATAAAATTAAACTGCTCTGGGACTTCAGAATTCAAACAGACAAGCACCTGCAACATAACACCCCGGACTTAACAATTGTCGATAAGAAAGACCAAAAAGTCTGGATGGTGGACGTGGCAGTGCCTGGAGACAGCAGAACAGACGAGAAAGAACTGGAGAAGACAACAAAATACAAAGACCTACAAATAGAAATAGAAAGACTATGGCAAAGGCAAGCAAGGGTAGGACCAATAGTCATAGGCGCCTTGGGTGCAATCCCAAAACAACTGGAGCACCACTTGAACACCATTATCGGCATTGACAAATTCGCCACGAGTCAATTGCAAAAGGCGGCCTTACTAGGAACTACTTCCATCCTGCAACGAGATCTGTAATAACATCAATTCAAACATCCATATCTGCCTATCCCAGGTCCTGGGTAAGGACTCGATAGGTAGACAGAAATGCCAAATCCAGTCTGAACATCTGGCTGACTGTGCGATGATCCATAATAATAATAAAGTTGGAAGGGACTCTGGAGGTCATCTAGTCCAACCCGCTGCTCACGATTGTCCCAAAGATGCTGTTCAAAAAACAACTGGACTTTCTTGGGGTCCCCCCACCACCACCACCCTTTGAAGACGGTTCGCTTCTCATCCAAGAAGCTTCTTCAGAAACTGGGACAACCAACATCTTACAATTAAAAACAAACAAACAAAAAGCATTAAAAACAACAAACACCATAAACAAACACCCTAATCTGTAAGAGTGCAATCTCACTTGCAAACCATATAGATGGGATGGAAAAGCCATCGTTGCGGGTTGTCTGAAGGTTTGGTTGGTTTTTTTAATATTCCACTCCTGATCAGTTATAATCCTACTTTTCTTCCAAGGAAAATCAACTCAGGTGGATCTTTCAGAAAAAGGGGGAAGGGGGTCCTAACCAGGCTCTCTGCCATGCTGCATAAACAGGAACTCAAGTCACACAAATCCATCCTTTTGCTGAAGACCTGGATCCATCCAAGGTTCCATTGCCTCATCTCCAGGGTCACGCCTCGGCCTCTTTGTTGTCATTGCAAGCTTTTTTTTTTTTTAATTTCTTTTATTAAAACAATCAGCATTGAACATAAAATCTTAGTATGCATCAATCATCATAGCACCTGGTATACAACGCTAAGTATTAATCTTTGTAAACGTCTGGTTTGATAAACATTTTTCACTCCTCACATCAAGCCTCAACTATACGCCTGTTACACTTTATTTGATTGGTGTTTCTCTTTTCTATAGTCTATCCACAGTTTCTAGTCTATCACATATTATTCCTCTCAGTATTAGTACAATCTTTTAGGATCCCTAACCAAAAATCCTGAGGTAAAAGTTTAATGACCTGAGGTAAATCTTATATATGGACTATCTACTATATCTAGTCTATCACATATTGTTCATTCGCGCTTCTGAATTAACTTCGTCTCAGTAATAGTGCAATCTTTTATAGTCCCTAACCAAAGATCCTGAGGTAGAAGTTTCATAACCTGAGATAGAAATTCAATCCGCTTTATCAATAGTAAAGCAAACAACATTAAGCATAAGATCATGTTAAGAGGCTTTCGTCATATAACATAGACATACAACATTAGGTGTTAGTCTTTGTAAACATTTGATTTGGTAAACATTCTTCCCTCTTTACGTCGAGCCTCAACTAAACGCCAGGTGCATTTTGTTTGATTGGCTTTTGTGTGTGTGTGTGTGTGTGTGTGTGTGTGTGTGTGGGTTGTTTCACCCTAAAAAGGGGGTCCTATAAGCTCTTTTATTTATTTTTCAATCTTTTTTATTATTATTTTTTTCATCAACGTATGTTAATTTTTCCAATCAACAAGTTGTCTGGAGTTTGCTAAACTAATGCATGCTCAATTCCTAATCCTTCGTTCTTTTCTCTAACCAAGAATAAAATAAATTCCAAATTTGATAGTCGTCTGTGTCTTCTTTGTCTTTCAGCCTCATAGTTAATCTGTCCATCTCTGCACATTCCAATACCTTCCTGATTATTTCTTCTTTTATGTAAAATGCCTATAAGCTCTTTTAAAAGGGATCTTTAATGTCTTGGAAAAACAACCTGGAAAGCCCAGAGGTGACTGTTGGAAGTCAATAAGGTGCGACCCGGAGCTACCAGGTTGGAACTTGTCAAAGGAAGAGCGAGAAAAATATTGTTCATTTTCCTGCAGCACGAAACAGGGCTGGCCCACTGAAGCATGAATCCCACCAGAGGGATTAAATTTGGACTTTGTGCAGCCGAAGACGCAGAACAGCCATCGATCGATTGATTTCCGGAAAGGCCTCCGCTGCCGCCGCCGCCGAGGGTAGGACGGAGTTGGCTCGCTGCCTTTGCACACATCTGAACTTCTGAAGAGACGGGCGATCTAATTAGCGGCCATCAGGGAAGGGAGCCGGCTTGTTAAGGACCAGGAAGTAATAAATAAAATATTACAGGGGGGGGGGCAACCAAGAAGCAGAAGCTGGTGCTGCTTGCAAAGCTGCCTTTGAGGAGGAGAAATGGGAAAGAGGATACAGGACGAAGCCACCTTGCAAAGGCTTAATGCCATTTTTTTTCCCCCCGCCTTCCTAACCTGTGTAAACATGAGAGGGGATGACTTCATCCCTTTTTCTTTGCAGACCCCCAAACCTGCCAGTCTGTTGCAGGTTCCTCTGTTTAATGTTCCAGGGCGGCCTAGGGCTGTCAGGAAAATGCCTTCTTGCTTTCAGCATGCAATCTAGGGGAAACACATTCCCCATAACAGGCTTCCTATCCCCGGGCTGAGCCCTGGATAATGAGGGGAAGAGAACAGGGCTGGTCACACTGCTAGGCTTTCAACTCCCCAATTAGCCAGCCACTAATTGCTGGTTAATAAGGCTAGGCCCGGTGAGGCCGCTGGGCCTCTGAACAAGCCATGCCGTTGGAAATATTGGCACAGAGAGAGAGAGAGAGAGAGAGAGAGAGAGAGAGAGAGAGAGAGAGAGAGAGATGGGTAGATGGATGGAAGGATGGACGGAGGGACGGGACAGACAGACAGATAAATAGATGGGGGGAGAGAGAGAGATACCAGTAGGTAAGATAGATAGATAAGTAGGGAGGAAGGGAGGGAGGGAGAGAAAGAGAGAAAGATACCAATAGATGGGTAGATGGATGGATTGGCAGAGGAGAGAGAGGGAGGGGGAGAGAGAGAGAGTGAGAGAGACTGGTGGGTGGGTGGGTGGGTGGATGGATGGATAGATAGATAGATAGATAGATAGATGAGGGGGAGGAGGGAAGGAGAGAGAGGGGGGAGAGAGGGGGGGAGAGAGATACCAGTAGGTAGGATAGATAGGTAAGTAGGTGGGGAGGGAGGGAGGGAGAGAGATACCGATAGATGGGTAGATGGATGGATGGATGGATTGGCAGAGGAGAGAGAGGGAGGGAGGGAGAGAGAGAGAGAGACAGGTAGGTAAGATAGATAGGTAAGTAGGTAGGTAGAGAGGAAGAGGGAGAGAGAGAGAGAAAGAAAGACGGATGGATAGATAGATAGATAGATAGATAGATAGATAGATAGATAGATAGATAGATAGATAGATAGATAGATAGATAGATAGATAGATGAGAGGGGAGGGGAGGGAGCGAGGGAGAGAGAGAGAGAGAGAGGCAGAGGCAATTTTCCTTCTGCTCCTGATAAGGAGAGTCCTGAATGCTCAAGCTCTCCAGAGATGGCAGTTCTGTTCCGGCACTCATCCATTAGCCCGTTGCTGGCAGGACTCCTCGGTGGGTTTCTTCCACATTCCTGGCATCCTTGGCTCCCCCCCCCCCCGTCTACTGGCACCGCAGGCCACACCATGGCTTAAAGAGGAAAGGAAGAGGGGCAGAGCTGAGCCAATGACAGCATCACAACAGCTGGATTGGGAAGACCAAGGTACGCCCCAAACAGGGATAGCTGGATCCTGAGATGAGTTCTTGAGATGATCTAGAGATAAGCTGGATCTTGAGAACCTGGTCCAAAAGGACCAGAGCAGAGCATGGTTGTTGATTTAATTATAACCCTATGGTGGTATAGGCAGGGTTTCCTTCCAACTCTGCTATTCTATTCTATTCTATATTCTATTCTATTCCATTCTTCATTGCTCTATTCCATTCCCTATCCTATCCTAATTCTATTTCATTCTCTATCCTATCCTATCCTATCCTATCCTAATTCTATTTCATTCTCTATCCTATCCTATCCTATCCTAATTCTATTCCATTCCCTATCCTATCCTAATTCTATTTCATTCTCTATCCTATCCTATCCTATCCTATCCTAATTCTATTTCATTCTCTATCCTATCCTATCCTATCCTAATTCTATTTCATTCTCTATCCTATCCTATCCTATCCTATCCTAATTCTATTTCATTCTCTATCCTATCCTATCCTATCCTAATTCTATTTCATTCTCTATCCTAGCCTTGCGCCAACTCATAAAAATGTATTCGTTGTAGCTCAGCCTGTGACAAACCAGTTTGTGGCTTACCGTTTTTTGCGAATTGCTTGGGCTGTTTGCACTGCGAGCAGAACAGGCCAGGAGTGGTCTACTACAGGGGTCCTCAGCCTTGGCCACTTTGTAGACTTATGGACCTCAGCTTTGCTGGCTGAGGAATTCTGGGAGTTGTCGTCCACAAGTCTTAAAATGGCCAAGCTTGAGGACCCCCCCCCCCGGTCTACTGTTCTACCGGACTCCAGATAGCAGGAAAAAGGATTTCCCTTTCTTACCCACCAGTGTGTGTTGGGAGTTTTTGCACTCCGGTGCGGAGACAGGAGCGCATTGTGCCCTCCTGTGTGGGTCTCGTGTTCAGCGCGGGCTGTGCGTTGCCCCCAGGCGCAGCTAAGCCTCTGAAAGCCGAAGTGTCCACCTTCCCTCCAGCCCTGCCGCCTCCTTTTCTTCCCCTTCTGCAGGATCAGAGGAAGCAAACCCTCTTGGCAGCCTAGCCCAGAGCGAAACCCTCCTGGCGTGCAGGTCCCCTGGACCACCGCCAAGAACCCTCCCTGGAGTGGGGAGGGACCCGAGAGGGCAGGGAAGCGCTTTTGAAAATTAAATCTTCTCCAGAACTCATAAAGCTGTGAGTTGACCTTGGGTTAAACCCAGCAGAAGAGAAACAGCAGAACGACTACGCCTCGTGTGGTGGTGGCTACGGCAGCTCCCTCTAGCCTGGCCTCAGATTTGCCAGAGAGGCAAGACCTTTTGGAGAGCAAAGGGGGGAAGATGGTCGAAGGGGAAGGTGGTGCAGAGGACCTAACACGAGCGTGTGGAGTGCACGCAGGTGGACGTTCCTTGAATTTTTTTTTCTGAAGCCCGCAGAATAAATCCTTGGCCAATCCGTCAGGAAGAGGAGATTTTTTTTTCTTTCTGAACTTGGGTGCTGGAGCCCATTCCTGAAAAAATATCATCATGGAGGTATAACCCAGTTTGTCTGCGCGACGATGGCCTCCGTTCCGGGCCCACCGTTCCAGAAAACAAAATTCTGGGACCAAAACCCATCGATGCACATTTTTCCCCAGCACATTTTTCCCCAGCTGTCCTTTTCAGCCCCACCGTTCGTTCTGCACGCCAGGGCACAACCCGGCGTTGTGTTTCTTCTGCACACACACACCCACACCAGTTGTGTTCCTTCCGGTGAGGGCTGGCTATTTTTGTCTGTGGCTTGCAGTGTTGCTGCCCTGCTGCTTTCAGCTGCCGAGGAGGGGGAAAAAACACTCCAGCCAGATGGACCTGCCAAGCCCACCCTCTCGGACGAGAGGGGGTCGCTTCTAATTAAAGGCTTGATGCCTTTTTCTCCTCTTGACAGCCACCTGGGGGTCTCATCCAGGCAACCCCAGAGGCAGAGCAGAAAGGCCAGCCACCCTCCTGTCTCTCTGCCTCCGGAGGGTTACCCTTTCCCCCCCTTCCTCTTCCCCCCCCCCCGAGAAAAAAAATAAAATTAAGCTAAGGTGAGAATGGCTGCTCGGTCCGGGCGAGCCGCCGTCTGGAACAGAACCGATTTCCAGCCTTGGAAGTTCAGAAAAGCAGAAGAGCTGGGAGGGTCTGGCTTCGTGCCCCTGGCATGCCAGCTCCCTGGGGATTCTGGCGAGCCCCCTGGCCATCGGTTGGCCTGCCTGAGACCCTGGCCAAGGTGCCTTCTGTCCACTGGGCCCTCAGATCTGGGAGCCCTCCTGACCATGGCAGAAGAGAAGCCTGTCACTTGGCTGAATGTCCTTAAAAGCAAGTTATCCTCTCCCCCTCTCTCTCTCCCTCTCTCTTTTTCTCTTTCTTTCTCTCTCTCTCCATCTCTTTCTCCCTTTCTCTTTCTGTTTCTTTCTCTTTGTCTCTCTCTCTCTCCATCTCTCTCCCCCCTCTCTCTTTCTCTTTCTGTCTCTTTCTCTTTGTTTCTCTCTCTCTCTTTCTCTCTCTCTCTCTCCATCTCTCCCCCCTCTCTCTTTCTCTTTCTGTCTCTTTCTCTTTGTTTCTCTCTCTTTGTCTCTCTCCCTTTCTCCATCTCTCTCCCTTTCTCTTTCTGTTTCTTTCTCTCTCTCTCTTTCTCTCTCCATCTCTTTCTCTCTTTGTCTCCATCTCTTTCTGTTTCTTTCTTTGTCTCTCTCTCCATCTCTTTCTTTCTCTTTGTTTCTCTCTCTCTCTCCATCTCTTTCTCTTTCTGTTTCTTTCTGTTTCTCCCTCTCTCATTTTCTCTCTCACTCTCTTTTTCTCTCTCTCTTTCTCTCTTTCTCCCTCCCCCTCCCAAGCCAGGGTGTTAGTCACCCATGAACGTCCTGCTGGCTTGGGTCAGATTCAAGAGGGGCAGATGTCCTGCCCCAGGCCAATCTCCGGCCCTCCCCGGTCTAACCTCTTGCTTTGGCCTCTGGCCCAAGCCTCCCCTCTCCCAGAGACCCCAGGCCAAGTCCAGCGGGGAAGGGAGTCAGTGTGGGAAGGAGGATGGAGGGCAGGGAAGGAAACCCCCCATTTTTTCAGCCCACAGCTTGGAAAGGTGGAAAGAGCTCTGAAGTGGCTGTGTGCCAAGCGGAAACGGGCGGCTGGCTTCTGTGAGCAATGCGGCTGGCTGGTGCGTAATTAACTCCCCGGAGTTTTCACCATCCCCAGCCAGGCTTCCCCCCCCCCCGCCTCCCATGACTTCAAAAAGCGGAGCATCTCCTCCGCTTCCTGCTTCCTCCTCCGGGTGAGAGGCGGGAGGCTTCGAGCTCAGAAAAGGCGATCTGTGTGTGTGTGTGTGCGTGTACATGTATGTGTTTGTTTTCAAAGGCCAAGAGTCACATAAAGTTGCAATAGGTAGAGGTGTTCCTGAGCACATACAGAGAGCCTTGGTGCAGATGTTCAACCATTCCACCTAACGAAAGTTTCTCCGTTCAGATTTTGATAAAGAGCTCATTTTTCCAGTTTTAAATTCAATGAGAGAGAGAGAGAGAGAATGGATAGAGGGAAGGAAGGATGGAAGGAAGGAAGGAGAGAATGGATAGATAGAGAGGAAGGAAGGAAAATATGAATGGATGGATGGAGAGATGAATGGATGGAAGGAAGGAAGGAAAATATGAATGGATGGATGGAGAGACGGATGGAAGGAAGGAAAGAAGGAAGGAAGGAAAATATGAATGGATGGATGGAGAGAGGGATGGATGGAAGGAAGGAAGGAATGAAAATAATGGATGGATGAAGAGAGGGAAGGAAGGAAAATATGAATGGATTGATGGGTAGATGGATGGAGAGAGGGAGGGATGGATGGAAGGGAAGGAAGGAAAATATGAATGGATGGATGGAGAGAGGGAAGGAAGGAAGAAGAGAGGATAAATGGATAGATAGATGAGACAGATGCAAAGTTTTGATTTTGACATCTGATTGCACTCCACCTCAAACACATTTCTAGATTACATTGAACAGGAAAGCCGGGTTGAATCTTCCTTGAGAGGGCTCCAAAGGGCTGGGGCGATTCCACTAAGGCTTTCTTCCGAACGCGGCTTGATTTGACCCTCTGAATGATAAGGTTGGGCTGCAGTTCCTGAATTGATTCTAATTACCGTACTCCTTTCGCCAGCTGAATCGATAGATTGAATTAGAGCCTCGATAAAATAAATTATTAGCACAAATGGGAGGAGGGGGGTGGCAATTAGATCCAAGGTAGCACATACATAGCCATCCTCTCTGCTCAGGCTTCAAAGGTTTGGAATCAAAGTGTACCCATTCAGAAGAAGAAGGAAAAACCGGATCCGCCAACAGAGCCCGTCTCTCCTCCTCGGCCAGCTGAGAGCAAATTGGAGGGATTCTCCAGACCCTCATTTTTCTGAACTCCGTGGGAAGGAAGTTGGGTTGTGTGCAGCCAAGCTGGTGTGCTTCAGCCGTGAATTACGGCGTCTTGCCTGAAAACTTGGAGGTGCCAGCTAATGGGGAGGAAAGAAAGAAAGAGGAAAAAAATAAAATAAAATCAGAAGAACAGGGCCTCTCGTGGCCTTGAATGTGATCCGCAAGCAACGGGCTGTCTCCGGGCTGATGGATTTGCTGTCACTTCTCCCTGGCGTGAAGTGACAGATTTTCTGCATCGCATTCAGACAAAACCTATAGTCGTCTATCAAGCCTGGACCGACAGGAGCAGAGCGGGTGTGGGGAAGAATTGGAGGATGGGCAACGAGAAAGCCGGGGTTGCAAAACACTTCCCAGGTGGTCCTTGCCCTCCCGTTGCTGGCATGGAAAATTGGTCTGGTTGGGGATGCATGGGGGGGTTGAAAAGTGGCCATCTTTTGCTTGGAAAGCAAAGCAGAGCTAAATGCAGGACAGTTTTATCCGTCGTGCATTCTGTTCTTGAAGATCTGAAGACCTCTGTCAATTCTTGAGGCAGCTCCTGTGGTTCAGCCTTGAAAGGGATCGGTTGAACCTGGAATCCTTTGATCTGAGGGTGGTGCTCCAGACCCTCTTCTAGAAAATCTTGAGCCCGCCTTGGGTCTTCCCAAACATCAGCAGCTCAAGTCAATCCACGTGTGGATGACGGTGTCTTCCGTGAAGGTGGTGGGCCATAAGTGACCATGCAAGTTGGAAGGTCGACATTGTTTTTGGACTTCTTTGGAAGTCTAAGGCTGAAGGAGAAGGGTAAGCCCAAAAGTCATCTAACCAACTTCCATGTCTAAGGGAGAACGAAAACTTGGGTTTCCCGGTTCCTACTCCAGCATTGTCCCCACTACACCCCATTGGCTCCCTCCCAAAGATATATGGGACAAAAAACAATTTGTCTATTATGTTTTATGCCCTGTAGGAAGGCTCTTCCTGCTGGGATGATGAGACCACAGAATTGGGGCTGTCCATTGATAGGTTTTGAGGCATATGAAGACTGAATACATGTTAAGGAACATGTGGAGAACATTTGTTCAAAGGTTAAAACCGGAAGGAAGGAAGGAAGGAAGGAAGGAAGGAAGGAAGGAAGGAAGGAAGGAAGGAAGGAAGGAAGGAAGGAAGGAAGAATGGAAAAGTAAGAATATGGATAGATGGAAGGAGGGAGGGAAGGAAGAAAGAAAGAAAGAAAGAAAGAAAAAAGAAAGGAAAAGAAAGAAAGAAAAGAAAAAAAGAAAGAGAAAGAAAGAAAGAAACAGATGATTGGATGGATGAGAGGGAAGGAAGTTATTTCTGTATAAAAATGGTTTTTTTTCCCATAAGCAAAGAAAATACTTTTTTTTTTGCTTATACAGAAACGTTTCAGCATCCTCCTCCTCTATGATGTTTTCAGAGAAGATAATTCATAATAATTAATTTTCAGTCCTTTTCTTCTGCTTCTAATTGTTGCTTATGCTCTCTCTTCACTCTGAAAAATACTCAATCCCGTGTCTTTAATCAGGGTGTTTGGGAAAGTTAAAAAAAAATAATTTTTTTTTCCTCTCTCTCTCTCTCTGTTTCTCAACAAGATATTCCAATTCTCTGAATACTTTTCCCCCCCCCTCTCCTTTTCTAAACAGGGGTCAGGCTAAAGTTGTAATATATCTTTGGAGGGAGCGAGGCTAAACAATGTTTTTAAAATTGGGGTGCCGGGGGTCATTCCAAGGAAAATAGAGCAAGTTAAACTGAGCAGAGCCTTTACCCTTAAATTTACTCAGTTTTTAACCTTTGGTGGGGAAAAAGAAAAAAAGAAAGAAAGAAAGAAATGGTTTTCCTCCAAATTGGCAGTTTGCCTCTGAATTTAAGTCACCCCAATTTAAAAACTGTGAAATGAAGTTAGGGGATAATTCCCCCCGACCCCCCCCCCGTGCAAATTTCGTATATCTTTAGTGGCAAACAGGTGGGGTCCTGTTAAGAAAGACGGAATTCAGAGCGGGTGGATCCACATTGACCCACTGGATTTGCAACACCAGGTGAAAGACAGGAAGGATCAAATTATTTGTTCTGTACCTGCAGATTGTGGAGTGAAGGATCTGTCGGTTTTAGAGTCTCCCTTCCTTTTCCCGTATTTGGGCATCTGTTTTGAGATTTGGAATTCGAATCTGTTTGTGTTTTTTCTAATTTATGCAACTGTGGAACCAATTTCCATCCACGTTTTCGTTTTTTTTTCTCTCTCTCCCCCCCACCCCCCAATTTTCTCCCTTCCCAGTCTTATGCATTTTCATTCATGGGGCTTCTTTAAATGTATTTTCGTCCTGTAAAATTCCCAGAACTGTAAACCAGCAGAAGAGAAACTGCCTTTCAGCCTACATTCTCAATTCTAGAAGTGGTAAGGGCTGATTCAGATGCGAACCCGGTGAAATCCGACCCGAGCATTATGCATTCAAGACATGGTCGGAGACTAGAATCTGGTGCGGGCTCAGGACTGCTTGGCCTCTTCCGTTTAAAACCTTGGAAAATTTTAAAATCTTGAGGGTTTTTCCTTAACAGGTCTCAACTTTCAGTGTTTCCCTTAATTAAGCTGCTGTCCTTGACCTGCCATATTTTATACTTTTTACATTTTTCAGTAGTAAATATTTCTTCTTCTTCTTGTGCCGTATTTAAAAGCTGAATTCCAACTTATTTCAGAGACTCACTTTGTAGCTTTCTGAACAGTAATGCAAAAATAGACTCTGTGTGTGTGTGTGTGTGTGTGAGTGAGAGAGAGAGAGAGAGAGAGAGAGAGAGAGAGAGAGGGAGGGAGGGAGAGAGAGAGAGAGAGAGAGAGAGGGAGGGAGGGAGGGAGGGAGAGAGAGAGAGAGAGGGTTTTGCCAAATAATTTGATTTTTTGCATTGCCCAAAAGTAGTTGGACAGCCTGTAATCCTGGCAATGTTTTGGGAAGTTTTATTACCTCCCTGACTTGCTAATGAATTTTATCTGGGCCTCTGCGATTTATGGCACTGAAATCCTTTGGGGCTTTCCACGTTTTTAAAGGCACCAATTGATGATCTTGCCAATTGAATCCACCAATTGGATATCTCCCTCCGATATCCCTTTCCCCAAATTTAATGAATTCCCTTCTCCACTTTTCCCTCCCTGTGTCTCCTTGTCTGGTCTTTCTTAAATAATCTCTAAACGGGTTATTATCAGCTTGTAGTGGGATCCAGTACTCCAGATAAAATTTCAGCTTTTTCGGGTTTTTTTTTTACGTGGTGCCTCTTCGACATAGCAGTTAGTTGGTCTGGCAGTAAAGGACAAATTTCTAGAAGGTTTAACTCCGAAGCAGGATTCGTAGGTAATTCTGAGTAAGCCCTTAGTTTTAAAAGCAACGTTATACTTTTACAATCCTTTTTCTATACTCTGGTTTCCACTGACATTCCAGCAAAGTAAAGGTAAAGTAAAAGTGTTTTTATATATATATGTAGGTCTTTGGTTATTCGGGTTTTCTCCCGCGTAAAGTTGGAAGTGTCTTGGCGACGTTTTGACGCAGTCCCATTCGTCATCTTCAAGCTGGTGTTTTCGGCTTCGTGCTTCTAGGAACTCCTAGAAGCACGAAGCCGAAAGCACCAGCCTGAAGATGACGAATGGGACTTCGTCAAAACGTTGCCAAGACACTTCCAATTTTACGCGGGAGAAAACCCGAATAACCAAAGACCTACATACAAACACCCGCGAAAACCTCAGAAAACAAATATGCCCCAGCCCAGCTTTTGATATGGATGGCTTGAGGTGGGGGAGGGGGGTACCCAGTGCCCCCTTTTCTCTCTGCCTGGTGAGGCTTTCGGTCAGCAGATCCCGTCATTTAGGCCGCTAATTCTTGGGCGGGCAAGAGAGGCACGCGATGCCAGGAGAAATATCCCAGGAGGGACAGGGGCCGGGGTGAATGGCGGATCTCGGTCCCGCAAATCGGTCATTCGGTTCTCCTTCCCTTAAAGGGGGCTTCGGGGTTTTGCCAACCTTCCCTCTCTTCGTGAACCTTCCTCCCCCCCCCCCATCTTAACCTGCCTTCTAAATTTTCCAAACCAGGCTGAAGGGTTTGTTTGTTTGTTTGTTTTTAAGAAAATCTGTTTCTCCCAAAATGAACAGGCTGGAGGTCCAAAGAGGAAGGAGCAAATAAACCTATATTGCATTAGCTGGATGGTCCTTCCTTCCTTCCTTCCTTCCTTCCTTCCTTCCTTCCTTCCTCCTCAAATATCTCCTTCCTTCCTCCTTCCCTCCCTCCTTCATCAAATATTTCCTTCCCTCCTTCCTCCCTCCTTCATCAAATATTTCCTTCCCTCCTTCCTTCATCCATCCATCCATCCATTTTCTTCCTTCCTCCCTCTCTCCCTCCTTCCCTTCCTCCTCAAATATCTCCTTCCTCCCTCCCTCGCTCTCTCATCAAATATTTCCTTCCCTCCTTCCTTCCTCCATCCATCCATCCACCCATTTTCTTCCTTCTTTCCTTCTTTCCTTCCTTCCTTCCCTCCCTCCCTCATCAAATATCTCCTTCCTTCCTTCATCCATCCCTCATCAAATATTTCCTTCCCTCTTTCCTTCCTTCATCCAGCCAGGCAGCCACCCATTTTCTTCCTTCCTTCCTTCCTTCCTTCCTTCCTTCCCTCCCTCCCTCATCAAATATCTCCTTCCTTCCTTCCTTCCTCCATCCATCCATCCATCCACCCATTTTCTTCCTTCTTTCCTTCTTTCCTTCCTTCCTTCCCTCCCTCCCTCATCAAATATCTCCTTCCTTCCTTCATCCATCCCTCATCAAATATTTCCTTCCCTCCTTCCTTCCTTCATCCAGCCAGCCAGCCACCCATTTTCTTCCTTCTTTCCTTCCTTCCTTCCTTCATTCCTTCTTTCCTTCCTTCCTTCCCTCCCTCCCTCATCAAATATCTCCTTCCTTCGTTCATCCATCCTTCATCAAATATTTCCTTCCCTCCTTCCTTCCTTCATCCAGCCAGCCAGCCACCCACCCACCCACCCATTTCCTTCCTTCCTTCCTTCCTTCCTTCCTTCCTTCCTTCCTTCCTTCCTTCCTTCCTTCCTTCCTTCCTTCCTTCCTTCCCTCCCTCCCTCATCAAATATCTCCTTCCTTCCTTCATCCATCCCTCATCAAATATTTCCTTCCCTCCTTCCTTCCTCCATCCATCCATCCATCCACCCATTTTCTTCCTTCTTTCCTTCTTTCCTTCCTTCCTTCCCTCCCTCCCTCATCAAATATCTCCTTCCTTCCTTCATCCCTCATCAAATATTTCCTTCCCTCTTTCCTTCCTTCATCCAGCCAGGCAGCCAGCCAGCCACCCACCCATTTTCTTCCTTCCTTCCCTCCCTCCCTCATCAAATATCTCCTTCCTTCCTTCATCCATCCCTCATCAAATATTTCCTTCCCTCCTTCCTTCCTCCATCCATCCATCCATCCACCCATTTTCTTCCTTCTTTCCTTCTTTCCTTCCTTCCTTCCCTCCCTCCCTCATCAAATATCTCCTTCCTTCCTTCATCCATCCCTCATCAAATATTTCCTTCCCTCCTTCCTTCCTCCATCCATCCATCCATCCACCCATTTTCTTCCTTCTTTCCTTCTTTCCTTCCTTCCTTCCCTCCCTCCCTCATCAAATATCTCCTTCCTTCCTTCATCCATCCCTCATCAAATATTTCCTTCCCTCCTTCCTTCATCCAGCCAGCCAGCCAGCCACCCACCCACCCACCCACCCATTTTCTTCCTTCCTTCCTTCCTTCCTTCCTTCCTTCCCTCCCTCCCTCCCTCCCTCCCTCCCTTCCTGGGCGACCTCATTCTCTCCTTGTTGGCATTAAACCATTCCTGTTTTGCTTCTCCGTAAATGAGGTGCAAACCCCAAAAATGCAACAAAAAATAAATAAATCCTCCTTGCCTTTCACAGCCAGCGGATATCCTCCTCCCACCTGCTCTTTTTCAGTTCTGAGGAATTTGGGGTTCAGAACTCCACGCTGCCTTTGTAAAATAGATTTTTCGCCCTGTCCTGTGATTTCCTGGAAACAGGACAGGGTTTGAGTTAGGATTTAATTTCTGGCTTCAGCATTGTCAGGAATCCCTGCCCTCAACCCCCAGCAAGGCTGGCTTAAAAGGTAACACTAAACAACAGTTGGTTGCCTTAATCTGAGATTCAGAATGGCGTAAACCGGTTTACCTCCCATGGTTTGACCAGTTGGCGTTACGCCACACCACTGCGATTCAACCACAATTAAATAGCAAGCCACAAATGGTGCATTGTACACCCATACAAAGAGATCGTGAACATTCCCTATCTTAGGTATTGTATGTGGGAATATGGCAGGGTGGCAAAGCTTTGCTAGGACATTCAGAATCATAAAATGTCCACTTTATGGCTTGAGCATTAAGCCCTGGCTTGTCGGAGATGGCCCGTGACCTCACTTAACTCAAGATTAGCCCACGCTGCCCGGACAATGCAACGTGGGGCCGTCATAGTTTCAATCCATCACTCTGAATTGTGTGGTGGGATATAAAATTATCCCTAGAGGTTTAATGACAGATTAAACCCGGCCCCGGAGTAAAGAGGATTAATAATCATGCATGCATAGAAGCAATCAGCAAAAATGGCTACAGCAGGGATTTTTTTTTTTTTTGTTTAAGAAAGAAAGCTCATTAAACACAATAAAGGCAATTGGTGGGTGGAGATAGGGTGGGCATCCTCTCCGAAGTACAAGATTGATCATTTATGACGCTGATCGCCTTTGATGATGGGCAAAAAGATCCTTAATTGGTCCAGCAATTCTCTCCAACCTCAGGGCTGCAAGAAATAAATAAGGTGCAGGATATATGATGATTGCTTTTTAATATGAACTTATGTTTAATGTTGATGGTTTTAATAAAATAATTTTTTTACAAAAAAAAAAAAAAGAATGCACAAACGGGGAGTCCCTGCAAAAGGGATGTGTTGCCTGCACGAGTCACTGTGGATTTAGCCAGTCTTGGAAGAAACTCTGAAATATTTGAACGGCCCGGAATAGCATTACCGATCTCTAACGGAGACTAACCGTTGCATCTCTGCGTGATCACATGGGGAAGCGGCTGCTGTTGTCTCCCTTGTGTAGTGTTGTGTAATAGATACCTTGGGAAGAAATGAAGGGAGTTCTAAGTTTTGGCTTGTGTGTCTTAGAGCGACCACCGAACTTACTACAAAGTTACTACCCTATGCAGGAGTCTGTTTGCTGTGTCCGTGATTGAGAGAGCTTGCCTGGCAGATATGCCAATATTTTCAGCATGCTTCTTTAACCAAATTGATTTAATCTGCTTTTCCTCCCTAAAATTCCACGCTGTTTTCCCTAATTGTTTTAGGACTGGTCTTGTGTCCACCTTTTCACAACTTACAAGGGGAACTTGTTTGTCTAAACAGTAAAAGTCTAAATCTGCAGTACTTAGGACAACAGCCATTAGAAATATTCCTATCATACTGATAAGGGTATCTATTTGCCAGATTCTTTTATATTCTCGCTGGGGGGGGTGTGTGTGGAAAAAAAAGACGCTAAAACGAGGCGAAAACCATTAAAATGTCCAAACTGGACAGCCCATCCCAAATGTGCAAAACAATCAGGAGCACCACACACTTAAATCTGGCTGACAGGAGTCTCCCACACCCCGAAACCGCTTCCGTGGAGGAGATTAAGAAGGATGCAGTAGGAACCGAGAAAGGTTTTTAAAGTCCCATTGCGAAAACAGGAGTGTGTTCCCTGGAACTCCACGCCACTAGGTATTAGCGACATTAGAGGACCTAGTGTGGGTGCAGAAGGAGGAGACGTAAAGATCTGATTGTGTTTCATCAGCATCTAATTTTCTGAATCACGTTTCCAAGGCCAGGATTCCAATTTTACTTGCGACCAACTGCTTTTTTTCCCAAGGCCAACAAACCCAGGAAAATGTGGTACAGATGGTCCTCGACTTATCTATGGTTATTTATTGCAGTTTTCTGGATTTCTTAGTGTTGGGAAAAAAAAAATAGAGCCAAGTTAGAGTCCTGCCCTAGTTACAACGTGACTTTTGACTGGTCCTCTCACTTATGACCGGGTCCTCTCCCTTACGACTCCATGGCGATGTCATCAACATTTCAGGGGCTTGACAACCGCCACAGGTTTATAATGGTCGCCGTGTCCTGGAGTGGCAGGATCACGGTTTGCAGTCTTTTCCCCGGGGGAGGGGGGGCTTCTGACAAGCCCGGTCAGCGAGGGGAGCTGGTTGTGTTTAACGACCGCAGGATTCACTTAATGGCCACATTTGGCTGCTGAACGACCCGCAGCCAAAAAAAAAAAAAAAGATACAACTTGCTTAATGAGCATCGATGGAAGTTCTGCTCCAAATTAATCGTCGTACATCGGGGGATGACCTGTAAGATACATTCCTTCCAACCTGCTCATTCCCCCCCCCCGATATTTCAGTCTTGGTCCTGCATAAAAGCATCCAAAGGTTCAGGGCAGTTGGCTAGAAAATGGGAAGGATTTCCTTGAAACTCTTGTATTATTATTATTATTATTATTATTATTATTATTATTATTATTATTATTATTATTATTATTATTATTATTATTATTATTATTATTATTATTATTTTAAGCAAACCAGGCGCAAGAGGAAACCTAGTTCAAACCTGGAGGAGATGGTGAGGTTGTAGGAGGTAATGTGATATGTGTGTGTGTGTGTGTGTGTGTGTTTGCACGTCCTGGTGGGGAATCCCCTAAACAGAGCATGTTTCTGGGAAAAAAAACACCCAAAATCACTTTGGGCTTGGTAAATAAGTTTTCTTGGCCACGTTTTTAAATTTGGAGGGTCGCTCCCATGCCCATCCTCCTAACTGGGTTAGAAATAGGTAAAGGGAGAATAAATTAATTCCCGGGCTCCTGCCTTGGGCAGAGAGTTGATCTATAATAATAATAATAATAATAATAATAATAATAATAATAATAATAATAATAATAATAATAATAATAATAATAATAATAATGAGAAACTTCCTGACACTTAGAACAATTAACCAGTGGAACAACCTGCCTCCAGAAGCGGTGAATGCTCCAACACGGGAAGTTTTTAAGAGGAAACTGGACAGCCATTTGTCCGAAATGGTATAGGGTTTCCTGCCTGAGCAAGGGGTTGGACTAGATGACCTCCAAGATCCCTTCCAACATAATAATAATAATAATAATAATAATAATAATAATAATAATAATAATAATAATAATAATAATAATAATAATAATAATAAAGTTGGAAGGGACCTTGGCGGTCATCTAGTCCAACCCCCTGCTCAGGCACGAAACCCTATACCATTTCAGACAAACGGCTGTCCAGTCTCTTCTTAAAAACTCTGTTGTGTGTGATAAAGAGAATGTGTGTCACCGCTTCCGGAGGCAGGTTGTTCCACTGGATGACCACTAAGGTCCCTTTCAACTCCTATGCATAATGCTGGGAAAGATGGAGGGCAATAGAGGAAGGGGACGACAGAGAATGAGGTGGCTGGATGGAGTCCCTGGAGCAGGAGGCGTGAGCTTAAAGGGACTCCAGAAGATGGCAGAGGACAGGAAGGCCTGGAGGAACATTGTCCATGGGGTTGCGATGGGTCGGACACGACTTCGCAACTAACAACAACAAAGATATTAAAAAAAAAAAGATGTTGAGACTCTGGAAAGAGCGCAGAGAAGAGCAGCAAAGTGGATTAGGGGGCTGGAAGCTGTAACTTGTGAACTCAGCTCTTTTGGGCCCTGGGTTCTGGAGCAGCTCCAGAAAGAGAAGGGGGAACTCGGCCCCTCCTTCTTCCATTTCGGCTTTCCCTGTTAGGGAATACAGCCAGCGGCACAAAGCAATTGCTTGTTTTCCTCAGCATCAGCTGTGCTGCCTCCCCCAAACAGGAAGGAATAAGCGGGCAGCCATCCAGCCTTTCCGCTCCGGACGTTTCCCACACTAAGAAAATTCCTTTGGGATGCCCAAATAATTGGCCACGGAGACACAGCTTGGAAGCAGCCACCAGTGTTGTGATGGGAGGAACTGGGTGGGGAGCGGTGGGGGGTGGGAGTTCTTCTGGCTGAACACAACCCTGCAGGAAAAAAAAAAAAACAGCCTGTGAATCACCAACCTAATGGAGAAAATTCAACTTTTTTTTTTGCTTGCATGTGGCTTAAACTCCCTCCCCCCCCCCGCCCCCCAGAAAGGCTTTCTGTCGAGGGGCATAAATTTCTTCCCGGTGCCTCGGGCAGGCCGACAAAAAAATGGGAGATGGAGATATGGCTAATTAGTTTGGCAGGGTTTCGCTCCCAGGCGCAGATGGGAACGCCAGACCCAGTTTAGCCGAGCGAGCCGGGGAGACGCACAGGTTGCCGTGGCGTAGGCGGTTGTGTCATTCGCCTCCGGGCGAAAGTGCCAGTTTCATCCCATCTGATCTGGCAGCCAAGATGGTGTCAACTCCCCCGGGGCATCGTGGCTTGCAGAATTAAAGGTTAATTCCCTGCCTTAAAATTCTCTCTCTCTTGTTGTTGTTGGGGTTTTTTTTTTTTTTTTAGTTTTAACCAGTTCCGAAGGACCATGCAGTAGTACTCGACTTATGAGCCAAAAATTTCAGCCGCTAAGTGAGCCTCCTGGTTAAGTGAGTTTTGCCCCACGTTACGACTTTTCTTGCCCCAGTTGTTTACGGGAACTACTGCCATTGTTAAATTAGCGAATCTGGCTTCTCTGTTCGTTTTGCTTCTCAAAAAGGTCGCAAAAGGGGATCACGCAACCCCGCGACATTGCGACCGTCCTCAATGCAACTCAGTTTGCCCAGCATCTGAATTCTGATCCTGTGACCGCGGGGATGCTGCAACGGTCGTTAAGTGTGAAAAACGGTCGTAAGTCACTTTTTTCAGCACCGTCGTTAAGTTTGAAGGGTCACTAAAAAGGATCTGTTGTTAGTCAAACACCACCTATTTGCCTTCCGCATATCGATTCTCACCTTCCTGGCTGAAGTCAGCAGAAGTTATTACAGGTAAATAAATTTGCATTAATATTTTGTGGCATGGCCCCTTGTTCTTACTTTCAGCACAACAGCCCTGTGAGGTAGGCTACCTGAGCAGACAGTTCAGCCCGTTTCTCCTTGAATTGAACAGAATTTCAAAAAACGTTGTTCCTTTCTTTGTCGCTTCAGTAGAGGGATCCCTTCTTTGTATAGGCAGTCTTAGACTTACGGTCACAATTTCTGTGGCTGTTCTGTCCTTACGACCAGATTTCTGTTGCTAAACAAGTCATTGGTTAAGTGAGTCTTGTCCCATTTTACGACCTTCCTGGATACAGGTGTTACGTGAATCATGGCATTTATTAAGTTAGTAACACGGTTATTAAGTGAATTAAGGACACAAAAGCTTGAAAATGGGTGGACTTCAACTCCCAGAATTCCCCAGCCAGCCATGCTGGCTGGGGAATTCTGGGAGTTGAAGTCCACAGGTCTTCAAGTTGCAGAAGATTGAAAAACACTGCAGTGATGAATAACAGGCTTGAAATCCTGTATTGGGTGACGGCGCTGTGTGCCATACGGGTGCATCCGTTGCCCCTTGAAAGGCCAACGTTGTGGCTTTCCAGCCATCCTCCTTCAGGTGCCCAAATCTGGGACGGCACCCCCAAGTTGTGCGGTTGTGTAGCTACACGACGGGCCTGTCTTGTAACCGAGGCGGCTGCAGGCAAATCAGCATTTCCACTGAATATTCAGAAGCGGAAGGGAGGTCAGGCAAGGGAGAATTAATCAGAGCAGGAGCCCCGTAAAGGAAATAAAACTGCGATAAAATTCACCACGCCACCAGGCTGGAGTGGCAGAGAGTTTTAATCACCGGCGACGTAAGCAGCAACTGCTGGGGGCGGTGATGGGGGGGAGAGAAATGCTGTTTATTCCCCGGCTCATGTATTTTCAGATAAAACAAAGTAATAAGCTAATTAAAAGGATTCCATGCGTGTCTGAGTGCCATCTGATGAAAGAGGAAAAGAAGTGGGGAAAAGCAGGGGGGGGACAAATAATGCTCTTTTTCTGCCTATCTGGGCAATTGGGAGAATAAACAAAGATTCTACATTTAACAAAGTAGCAGAATTAACCGAGTTGGAAGGGACACCTTGGAGGTCATCTAGCCCAACCCCCTTGCTTAAACCGAAGGCCCTCTACCAGGGGTCTTCAGACTTGGCCCTTTGATGACTTGTGGACTTCAACTCCCAGAATTCCTCAGCGTTCCTCAGGCACCTCCCACCTTAAAACCTTGAACACCTGGGGGGGGAATTGGACTTTTTCAGTCCTCTCTCTCTCCCTCCCTCCCTCCCTCTCCCTCCTTCCATCTCTCTCTCTCTTTCTCTCTCTTTCTGCCTCTCTCTTTCCCTTTCTTTCTTTCTCTCCCCCTCTCTCTTTCCCTTTCTCTCTCTTTTTCCCTTTCTCTTTCCCTTTCTCTCTCCATCTCCCTCTCTCTCTTTCCCTTTCTCTCTCCATCTCTTTCTCTCTTTCCCTTTTTCTCTCTCTCTCTTTCCCTTTCTCTCTTTCCCTTTCTCTCTCCCTCTTTCCCTTTCTCTCTCCATCTCTCTCTCTCTCTCCATCTCTTTCTGTCTCTCTCTTTCCCTTTCTCCCCCTCTCTCTTTCCCTTTCTCTCTTTCTTTCCCTTTCTCTCTCTTTTTCCCTTTCTCTTTCCCTTTCTCTCTCCATCTCTCTTCCCCTTTCTCCATCTCTTTCTCTCTTTCCCTTTGTCTCTCTCTCTTTCCCTTTCTCTCATTCCCTTTCTCTCTCTCTTTCCTTTTCTCTCTCCCTCTCTCCCTCTCTCTTTCCCTTTCTCTCTCCATCTCTTTCTCTCTCTTTCCCTTTCTCTCTCTCTCTCCCCTCTCACTATGCCTCTGTGCAACATCTTCTTTCTTGCATGTCAAGTTTTCCCTACTCTGCAAAAGCTTGCACAATGAAGTAGGTGGAGGGCGGTGCTGGCAGGGGGAGCCCCAGACTTCGGGGGAGCCCTTTTAAGCGCTAACGTGGGTTGATTTGCTGCAGAGGCGGCTGGTAAGGAATCCCCATTTGCCTGCAGCTCAAAAGGGAAACATTGATCAGCACTAACCAAGACTTCCTTGTGTGGGTGGCAGCTCAGTTTCAGGTCTGGGGGCCCCCTGTGCCATCCTCCAAGAGGGGGAAAAACAGCTGTTGTGGTCTGTTTGGCAGGGCAGGAGGGTTAAAGCACAGAGGCCAGATGTTTGTGCCGGCTGATGTCAACGTTTATTCCCCAAACATTGCTTGCAAAAGAGGGACGGGCAGAAACAATCTTTATTTCATTTGTTGCTCACCAGCAAAAATGAAAGACGTGGATTTGGCCTTGAAGGATCTAAGACAGGGGTTCCCAACCAGGGGGTGCGAAAACTGGGGTTTTCAAAATTATTATAATAGTAATAATAATAAAGTTGGAAGGGATCTTGGGGGTCATCTAGTCCAACCCCCTGCTCAGGCAGGAAACCCTACACCATTTCAAACAAAGGGCTGTCCAGTCTTTTCTTAAAAACTTCCAGTGTTGGAGCATTCACCGCTTCTGGAGGCAGGCTGTTCCAATGGTTAATTGTTCTCACTGTCAGGAAGTTTCTCCTTAGTTCCAGGTTGCTTCTCTCCTTGATCAGTTTCCATCCGTTGCTTCTTGTCCTGCCTTCAGGCACCTTGGAAAATATCTTGACTCCCTCGTCTTTGGGGCAGCCCCTGAGATACTGGAAGACTGCTATCATGTCCCCACCTTGTCCTTCTCTTCATTAAACTAGTGTATATATACATAATTTGTGTATATGCATAATTTGTTGCTGTTATTTTGAACTTTTGTAAGGGGTGCGAGAAGATATCAGAAGCGTCCTAGGTGTGCAGGGTGTACAAAAAGGTTGGGAACCACTGATCTAAGATCTCCTCTGTTATTAGATAAATTCAGTAAATTCTGGACCGTATTTTGGACTCCCTAAACTTAGTATCTCGCCCCAAGCAAAATCTCAGTTCTTAAGCTCTAATCATTTTTCTTGCTTTTGCTGATTTTCTTTTTTTGATCTTCCTTCCCATTTTGCATCATTCCTGCACATTTAGTAGATGAGGAGAAGATTCGGTTCTTTTTTTTCTCCAGTTTCTTTTTAATCATTATTTCATTTTACTTCTAATGTTTTTAACGCTCTAATTCTTTTACGACATTGTCAGCTGGCCAGAATTGCTCGGCGGTGGCATACAAATAGAATAACTAAATTGAATAAATAAAGCAACTAAGTAAGGGGCTTCACCTTCCTTTCCCAGTTCCAGGACCTTATGGTGTAGATGCCTTTTTAAGCCATTACTGTATTTGATCCCTGCCAAGGGCCCCTGTGGATGAAACGGAGAAGCCTGTGCAATGTATTTGCTTAAGGTTAATTTTAACCGTGGCTCCGTCAGTCAGAACAAACTTTTGCATTTGCATCACACAATTAATGTTCCCCTGGCCTTTGAAGAACATGCTGGGCTTAAACCTGTTTGGAGTTAACCTATTTTCTGGGTGCACATGTGCATTGGGGTTTTAACTCCCCAAATACTCATATTTCTCTCTCTCTCTCTCTCTCTCTCTCTCTCTCTCTCTCTCTCTCTCTCTCCCTCCCTCCCTCCCTCCTCCCTCCCTCCCTCTCTTCAGAGAACTTTGAGGCATTGTTTACCTTAAAGAATCTTTTATTTGAGTGGCATAGCAAGGGCACTAACATAATTGAAGCCAAAAACTTGACTTCCCCTCTCCTGAGTACATACCGGTAGTATCAAAGCACAATTGCCCCCTCCAATTAACTGTCATAAATCACATTCCCCACTTAGTTTGAAATGCAGACTTCCCCTCCAGTTCTCCAGGCCACCAATTCTTATCATCTCTTATTTCAATAACCTTGATTCTCACACTAGGTCCAATGTTGTTATGTCTAGCTAGAGTCTCGTGCACATTCCCCACCCCCCCCAGCATCATCTAAGAAAATGTCTGCGTCAATGCAAAAACATCCGATGTTAGCAGCGTTGACACCGTCCTTAGCTGGAGTACTTTTAAATTGTCCTCTCTACTCTAAAGTAGTCCTTGAGTTACAGCTTTTCATTCAGCGACCCTTCAAACTTACAACAGCACTGAACAAGGGGGACCTACGACCGGGAGGGGGCCATCGCTAAACAATGCTGTCGTGTGATGGTTATCTCCTTATGACTGAAATGATCAAATGGTTTATTTATATTTATTTATTTGGAGCACCTTCTCATAGCGAACGCTCTGAGCGTATTATGACTCAAGGGCTGTCGTAACCCGAGAACTAACCTCTGTTTCATCACAGCTTCAGGGCTTGTGTTCAATCTGCTGGATCCAATCTGGGTTGGTCTCCAGGATGGGAGGTGTGAAACCTGGGGCACTTTGCCAGGGGAACAGAGGAAGGGGCTGTGGATTCGAGGGAGCGCAGAGACAGCCCTGCCTCTCTCTGCCATTTTGCCTTCTCTGTTCCTTGAATCAGGGGAGAAAACTGCTCTCCCTGTGGGAAAGGCCAGGTCAGTTGCATATTTCCGATATCCTTTCTGAAATGGTAACTGACATTGCAACTGTCCTAAGTACATGTCAGTTGCCAAGCTCCGAATTTTGATCACATGACCCTGGGGAGGCTGTCCTAAGTCACTTCTTTTCAGTGCCGTTGTAACTCTGAACGATCACTAAATGAACAGGTTGTTAAGTTTAGGACCGCCTGTATAGATTTTTTTTTTTTAGTAACACAAAGAATTTGTGAAATATATATAGGTAGCCCTTGACTTACAACCATTCGGCACTGAAAAATGAAAATTATAACCGTTTTTCACACTTCGCGACCGTTGCAGCAGCATCCCCATAATCAGAATCCAGGTGCTGGAAATTGTGGGCTCAATTTTTTACTGTTAAGTTGAGGACTACCTGTTTGTCCTTCCAGCTCTAATTTTGGACATGCAAGTTACAGGACACACACCTGCTTTCTCTCTTCCTCATTTGCATCCTTGCAATAATAAGTGGAATTTCTCCACTAAGGGCATCCTCCTTAGGCTGGGAGACTGAGCTATGCATTGCCTTAAACCAGGCTTGTCTTCGCAGGGGATGGATGGTTAGTCTTTTATTTATTTATTTATTTATTTATTTATTTATTTATTTAAATCACATTTATATGCCGCCCCTCTCCGAAGACCCTGTCTGCTTTTGGCGAGCCCAGTTCAGTGAGGCAAATTGCTAAGGGAAACCCGGATGGAGACTTGTTAACCTGCTTGATCATTCTGCCTCCCAATTCATGATCAATATCTTAAATCTGCTCGGGACTGACAGCTGGCCTCCAAGCTGCAGAGACATCAACAACGTTTAGACTGCGCTGGCTGGGGAATTCTGGGGCGTTGAAGTCCACCCATCTGGAAAGTCCCGGAGACCAAAGCTGGTTGGGATGTGTTTTGCCATGAAGATTTAATCTATTCAGGTCTGCTAGCCCGGCGTAAACAAACATGATTATGACAGGGAGAACCAGTTTGGTGGGGCGGCGGGTGAAGGCACCAGGCTCAAAAGCCAGGAAACCAGACTTGGGCACAAAGCCAGCTGGGTCATCTTGGGCCAATCCCTCTGGGAAGAAAAAGAGAAGGAAGGGGGGAAAAAAAACCAAAAAAACCCCTCCCCAATTTTGCCAGGAAAGCTGCAGGGACGGTTGCCAGGAGTCTACAATGACTCCGAGGGCATTAAAACACTCACACACACACACACAGAGAGAGAGAGACAGAGAGAGACAGAGATACGGACGCCCCACCATCTGGCTAGCAGAGCAGCTTTTGAATTGGGGGCTCCGTTTGGGGGGAAGCACCGCCCGCGCCTGCTTGCTTGCGCGTCCCAAGGCGCGCATCCTTCATCCATCCATCCATCCATCCATCCCTCCCTCCCTCTCCAGCCTCGGCGCCGCGCTTCTCTCGCCGGGCGTCCCTGCGCGTCAAGGCGCTTCGGGCAGCCCCGGCGGCGGGGCCACCGCCTCCTCCTCCTCCTCGGCCGCCGCCTCCCCCACCCCGCCTGCCCAGCAAACAGCGCCGACTCCCGCCTGGCCTCGCCTCTTGGCGCTCCAGGCAGCGGCGGCGGCGGCGGATTCCGGGAAGCCTCGGTCCCTCCCCAAGAACTCCAGGGAGCCGGCGGCGGCGGCGGCGGCGGCTCCGGCTCCTCCACGTGGGAGGGCGCGCCTGCAGCGGGGAGGTCGGCAAGCGGCCAAGCGGCCGAGCCGTGACCTGGCCGCCTTTGCTCTCCGGAACAGCCCGGAAGGCGGGCGAGGCTGGCAGCCGTGCGCGCAAAGGCGAGTGGCCGGCCAGGGGAGCCCGGCGCGGGGCTCTCGCCCCAGGTGCGCTCGCGTGGGAGGCTCTTGCGCGGCGAGCGGGAAACGCGGAGCGAGCGCCCGGTGGGGGCTCCCGGCCAGGTGCCGCTGCCGCCCCCAACCCCGCGAGGTAGGCCACCCGAGAAGGGAGGAAGGCTCGGCTTCCATCCAGCTGAGCCGGTTGGATGCCAGAGAATTGTAAGAGTCTCCCGATGGGTTTGCGCACCGAGCGTTTTGTTATCCATTCCGCTGGAGAAGCTTTTTTGCCCGGCCAGGCCAACCTATCCAGTTTGGCGTGTTGTATGTGAAGGCTACTTGGGTGTTCTTGCTCAGCCCTGGCTCTGTGTGCCAGTAAAAGCTGGAAGGCAAGACAGGATCTGAACCTCTGTCTTGCAATCCCGGATGAGGGTAGAATTTATAACTGGCGTGTCACTTCTCTGAGATGCCTGGAGATTGTGACACACACAGACACACAGGCGCTCGAAACCACCTTGAACCCAATCACGGTTGACTCAGGAAGTTGAAGGGCTTGTAGCCCATAATAAGTGGACGTTTGGATTTCCCCAATACGATGCGCCCCAGATTCTCAATTTCAGTTGAGTTTAGCGTATTGGCCAAAGCTGAATGGTGATCAGCTCAGAGGTTGGTGTGGTGTGAATTGAGCCAACTGGATGAATTCGCTAAACAACTGGCATATAAGGAGGTGTTTTTTTTTTAAAAGGCTGATTCTGGCAAGTTTGTGGCCCACTATCGTAAGGGCCATTAACATATGTTCCCAACTTGCCAAGGGCATCTTCCATGTGCCCACCACTGAAGGGAAGACAGATGCAATGGGGGTGGGAAAATGGCTGAATATTTCCTCAAAATTTTGAGCCATATAATGCTGATATTCACACAGCATACCCTGAAGTCTGGCTTGCATTGTTAAAACAGTTGACATTTTATACTTCTAATGCTCTCTCTCTCTCTCTCTCTCTCTCTCTCTCTCTCTCTCTCTCTCTCTCTCTCTCTCTCTCTCTCTCTCTCTCTCTCTCTCTCTCTCTCTCTGTAGAAGGCTGAATGCTAAGATACAGTTGGGACTCAGACTTGTCACGTTAAATGCAAATTTCATTTTTGAATGAGCAAAAATCACCCTTGATTAATGCCTTTCTTCCTTATTACATTGTTTTGATGTCTGTACATATTTCATTCTGCGTGCTTCCTGGTGGCTTATATAGATTTCTGAGATGCTTAGATTTGTTTGGCTGAAGTGGTATAAAGGTTAAACATAGCAACTGCTTCTTAGGAGCTAACATGCTCATATAATATTAGATTATGGTTTATTCTGTTTCAAATTTTAATATTTTGTCTGGATTTTTTGTTTTTGTTTCTTTCAGAGTGCGTGAGAGAGAAAGAGGGAGAGAGAGGCTATTCCGACAGGTAAGGTAATTAAAATGGGTGCTTACCTCGTTTTTAATATATTTTTGAGATTCTTTGGAAACAGAGAAAGGGAAGCAGAATCTTCTCTGCCCCCAGGGGCAGAGTCCTTGTTTAGCAACCTCAGTTGGGACTAGCAACTTGATTTCACTAGGTGCTCATGATCTGACTTCAGCTTGTGGCAATTCACTGAATAACCAAGAAAGTTTGTGAAATGGGGTCACAAGGGATGACTTATTTAACAACTGCATCACTCAGTGACAAACGTTGTGGTCCCAATTATGCTTGTAAATCAAGGACTACCTGCAAGGGGGAAAAACTGATTATTATTTTTTTTAAAAAAAGAATGGATAAAATTGGAAAAAAAGGGGAAACTAACCTATCCCCCCTTTCTTGACCTAGACATGTTTAGCCAGTTGTGGTTTTGCTCATGAAATGGGAACATTTTAAAACAAAGAGCTCTCTTTTTGAGCACTAAAAGAGTAAATCTGTCATGGGAAGATCCCTCTCTTGTTAGACGTTCCTGGTGTTTGTCAGCAGATTCTCCGGCCAAATTGACCAACGACCTTTTGAGTGATCAAAGACCAAGGGAGCATTTAGACTGGTCAGAAAAGCATAAGGGACTTTTGGTTCCTTTTAGGCCGAACGTTGCTTCAGACAGCGGCCAGGAGGCAAAAAAATTGAAGCTGTAGATTTCTTTACGAACCAACCTGGGTTCCTAATCTATCTTGAGTTTAAACTCAGATTAACCAACTTGTGAGACTCTTTCCAATCCTTACCTTGCAGACAGATGCTTGCCAGCTTTGTGGATTAAATGGGTGGCTATGATCCCAGAAATGTATGTGTGGGTTTGGTGTGTGTTCATGTATGGACCCGGCTAGCTTTCCTTTGAAGCGTCGTTCAGCTGCAAACATCTGGGAGGTTTTCCCCCTTCTTTTTATTATATTTAAGCTTTAAAAAGTGAAACTGAAGTGAGTTGTCCTTCAGCCTATGCTGGGGATATCAAAGGAACCCTTGGCACGTCCCCCCCCCATTGTACTGCCTTGCACTCTTCTAAGTTCTTATTTGTAAGCGCTGAGCATTGCCTGGAAATTGGAATTTTCCCTGTGATCTTAAAGCACTTATTGGTTTGATTTATTCCTGCTCTTCTGCTTTCTAGCCACTGTTCCTCAGTTTTGGCATCCTTTAGCGGCGCGGATATAAACTCTCAGAATTCCCCAGCCAGCATGAATTTGGGGAGTTGAAGTCTGCAGAACTTAAGTTGCCAGGTTTGAGAAACCCCCAGTATGGCTTGTCTTGGCACACCACCAGGCCTCTTGTGTTTTTTTTTGCAACAACAATGCGGCAACCTGATTTTCGTGGTGCAATTCCGGATAAAAATCATAGTATTCTTAAACAAGGGATGTAAATAAAGGCCTGTGTGTCGATAGGGAGATTTGCATTGGGCAAGCAAGCCTACCAATGTTGGCTTTTGGGTACTGTGGGATTTTTGACTCCTGTGCAACATCTTTTGGGGGGTATAATTCTGCGTTCAAATGATCTGCCTTGGGCTGGCAGGGAAGATGCTGGTGGCAATTACAACCTCTGCGATAAAGGCATTGTAAACATCTTGTTGAAGCTGATTAAGAGAAGAGGTGGTTTTCCTGAGTGGGGAGGGGGGAATGTAGCGCTTCCGTTATCCCCGTGTGTGTTGTCTTCCTTAGCAGGATGCACTCAATAACTGCTCTAGGATGTGAGAAGAAGCTCTTTGTGGAATAAATAAATGTGCAGCTTTTCCGTCCAAATGGGGCAGAAAATTCAGTCACAGATGAACAGAATAGAGACACGGATGAGGGACGAACAAAATAGGTTGCTTACCCACCTCTGAGGAACGGAGGTAGATAGAACATAGAATCCTAAGGGCGAAAGGGACCTTAGAGATCTTCTAGTCCAACCCCCTGCTCAACGCAGCAGACCTTGTATCACCCCTGCCAAATGGTTGTCCATTTTCGAGCATCTCCAGTGATGGAGCATCCACAACTCCAGGAGGCAGGCTGTTCTATTGATTAATCCAGGGATCCATTGATCGCTGTCAGGAAGTTTCTCATTATTTTTAGATTGGATCTCTCTTTAACAAGCTTCCACCCGTTATTTCTTGTCCTGCTCTCTGGTAATTTGGAGAATAAATTGACCCACCCCTCCCCCCTTCTTCGTGACAGCCCCTCAAGTAACTGGAAGGCAGTTACCATGTCCTTCCCAATCCTTTTGTTTGATAAGCTATAGACGTACCCAATTCCCTCCATCGTTCGACTTACCGTTTAGCCTCCAGAGCCCTGATCATCTTTGCTGCTCTTCTCTGCACTCTTTCTAGAGTCTCAGCATCTTTTTTTTTTTTTTTTTGCATTGTGGGGATACCAACATTGGATGCAGCATTCCAAATGTGGCTTTACTAGGGCGGTATAAAGAGATAATGCAATCCCTTTGTTGACGCATTGGCCTTTTTTGGCAGCTGCGGCACCTTGCTGGCTCACACTTAAGTGATGGTCCACATCTAAATCCCTCTCACAATCTCCCTCCCCCCATTTTTCTCCCCAAATTGATTAGGGGGGCCCTCAAGCAGCACAGGTCGCTGGGCTCGGGCGCGGCCTCCCCCATCTCCCTGTGCTGCGGGGTTCCCCACTGCAACTTTTTTTCGGTCTCCCAAGCAAGGACTTTTGCGCAAAGAGGAGTGGGAAAAATCCTCCCCTCCCCAAATAAATCATTTTGCTTTTTGGGGGGTGAGTGGGGGGGGGCAATGGAAAGCAAAGGTTTTTCTTACAGGCAGTCCTCATTGAGTGACTGCCTCGTTTAGCGACCGTTTGCAGAAACAACGGTTCCGAAAAGGTAAATTTGCAACTGGTCCTTGCATCAACGACCTTTGCAGGTCTGTGTAAATGCATATGGGCTGCCAAGCACCCGGATTTTGATCCCGTGACGGCGAGGAAGGCTGCAGTGGCCATAAGGCTGTACGTTAAAGGTTACTGAGGTTAAAAATGGTCTTCAGGAGTTGAAAAAGTTGGAAATTAACTGCCTGGATTTGGAACACAAGGCACAGTGCACTGCTCATATGTGTAAGGACCCTGGGTCTTGTTTGCTAAAGAGTGGGTATCGTGTTATACTGCTTGAGCAGGGGGCTGGACTAGACAGCCTCCAAGATCCCTTCCAGCTCTATTCTATTCTAATGTTTTGGGGGTGTCTCTAACCGGGGGGGGGGGAGGGATGTAAAAGGCTGGGTTGAAACTTCCTCCATGAGAGAAAAGCATGGCTGTAATCCAAGTTTTTGGCTGCTTTTTCTCTGCTGGAACTAAATGAGTCACCGAGGAGATGGCGGGGCAGCTTGGAGGCGGCCTTGTTAATTGAACTGTGCCGCCAGCAGACTCGTCACCAGTCTGAGCCCCCCCCCCTCCGGCTGGGAAAGCGGATAAGGTCACAGCAGTGGGTCAGAATGGAAAGAGAAAAAGTTGCATTTGCAGTATGTTGAAAAAAAAAAAGAGGCAATCACCTATTTGTATTTGCAGCAGGGGGTTGCCTAACCCATCATTCTGTTATTATTACCATCATCGTACAGTCAGCCAGATGTTCAGGCTGAATTTGGCTGGGTTTTTTGTCCACCGACTGAGATCTTCCCAAGGACCTGGGATCGGCAGCTGTGGATGTTTGAAGGTGTTAGAGCAGGGGTTCTCAACCTTGGCCACTTTAAGACTTGTGGACTTCAATTCCCAAAGCTGGCTGAGGAATTCTGGGAGTTGAAGTCCACAAGTCTTAAAGTGGCCAAGGTTGAGAACCCCTGTGTTAGAGGTATCATCGCCGGATGTAAGCTGTTCCCAGTAAATTGTTGCCTCTTGCAATTGACTGATGGTGAATTTGTCAATTCCCCATTGTGTTCAAATGATGCTCCAATTGTTTAAGGATTGCGCCCAAGGCGCCTAGGACTTTGGGGGTCTACCTTTGCTTCCTTCTGCCAGTCGTTCTATTTCTGTTTTGCAGGTCTTTGTATTTTGTGACCTTCTTTCAGTTCTTTCTCTTCTTTTCTGCTGGCTCCAGGCACTGCCATGTCCACTATCCAGTCGTTTTGTCTTTCTTGTTGACAATTGTTAAATGGCGTGTTGTTGTTATTATTATTATTATCATCATCATCATCAAATGCATTTGCTACCCAGTTCAGGTTGACTCTGTTCCTGTCCAGGGTCAGCTACAGGAATCCTTCATAAAGCTGTTAACCTTATGGAGAAAGTGCCTTGCGCACAATCGTAAGCAGAATTCAGCTTTGTCAGTTGTAAACATTTGAAGAGGTCACCTCCAGGTCTGGTAGCATAGAGTTCCACTGGTGAATGGAACAAGCAGGGCTTTATTTGGTAAGTTCTGATTCGCAGGGACAAAATGCAAGGCTGTTCCCATGCTTGCTTGCTTGCTTGCTTCCTTCTGTTTATCACCTACCTTTAAAACTACCGTAGCTTCTTAGGATCAAAGCAAGTGAGTAACACGCATTGGGAAAAGTGCTATCAGGAAGGGTAGCAACGATGTTACAGATAGCCCTCAATTTACAACTGGTTTAGATCATCATCACATAACTATGTTTAGTTTTACAACCTTTTTTAAGCGAACACTGCATTTGTTAAGCAAACCCATTGTTTGCTGTGGGTAATTTTTATTGGAAGTTGGACATTTTTATTTTTGCTGGAAAGCCTTTTCATTTTGCACCAGGCAATTCTCCTTGGTCTCAGCCAGCCTACTTAGGCCTGAGGGCATCAGATGCCCAAACCTGCAGGAACTTTACTCCAAGGGGGATTGGGGTCTGTTTGTCAGCACTGGGGGGGGGGGATCAAACGTTGTTGGTGTCCCACAGCTCAGAAAGAACACATTGCTTTCCGTGCTGGGGTGGGGCTGATTTCCAGCGGATAAGACTGGTTGCATAATTAAAACCAGAATAACAGTTTCTCCGGCTTTTTGCCCTGCGGTGTAAAATAAGATCACAGCTTGGGGGCCCGGCTGCTGGCGACTCACCCCTGGCAGGGTGAAAAATGGAGATGAGCACGATAAGAAACGAATAATTTATGCTCCAAGCCACAAGCGCACCAGGCAAAATTTGTGCGGATAGCTCCTCCTCACTCTGAAAAGCACTGCAATCCTTTATTGCACAAATTATTAATGACCGGAAAATAAATGACTTTATAATCAGATTGCCGTGGCTGGGCCAGCGGCTGGAGAGTTTTGTGTAAATTCTGAAGCAGGTAAGGGACGTTTTTCCTGGTCCAACCGCCCTGCCTGACAACAGAACAGATTAAACAAAGAATATCCTGGTTGTTTCCTTGTCTGGAGAGACAGTGTTTACTCAAGAGACAAAACTGGCCCAGGTTTGGAGTCAAACATTGTTTGAATTTAAAAGGATGTTTCTCAAGCTTCGCAACTTGGAGCATGTAGACGTCAACTCCCAGAATTCCCCAGCCGACCTCTTCGAGTAGTGGAAGCGAAGAAAGGGTCGTTTAAAAAGGCAATCCTTGACTTACAACTTTTTCATTCAGCGACCGTCCAAAGTTACAATAGGATTGAAAAAAGCGGCATAAACTTACCCTTGCACTGGTGAGCATTGCAGCATCGCCGTGGGATCGAAATTCTTTTCCATCCCTTCCAATCTTTCTAACTTTTGGAAAAACTTTTTAAAAGTTTTGTTTCCCCCCCCCCAGTAACCCTTAACTTTTTAACCTTGTCTTTAAAACTGTTTCTAACCGTGTCACTTTTCACCCTTTCTATATGTAAACTGCCCAGATTTGTTTAATTGAGAAGGGGCAGTGTAGAGGTTAAATGATTAAATGAATAAATGGAGGTCATCCTCAATTTACAACTGTTCATTTAGTCATGGTTTGAAGTTACAATGCTGGTCAGTTGGAATCCAGATTCAGGACAGGTTGCTGTTTATACCCAGGGTAGATCTCCAAGTTCTGTGAAACGGATCCAGTTTGTTTGGAGGCAGGATGAGATCAACAGTTGGTGTCTCGGTGTCCACGCAAGTGGAAAGCTGTTGTCTTTTGGTTTTTATTGTTCCAAAACGCGACCCTTTCAGAAGATCTTTTTTTTTTTGGTCAGCAACTTTTTGTGCCTGTTGCAACACCCACAACAGTATTTTGCAGCCTTTTACAACAATATTCTATGTGTAGAAGAGCCCAAAGCACACATTTTGCTGAGAGAGAAGTTCCAAAAAGCTCAAAAACGAAACCTCTCGTCCCAGTGACTGACTCAGATTAGATTTTGAAAACCAACATTTACACATAGAGTGAAGCCATAATGTAGCTTCATTTATCCTGGTTTATCATGCTGGCAAATGCAACTTTTGCTTGTTCCAAGATTTTGGGTCAAACCAAGGTCAGTTCCTCGGGGAATATTCAAGCAGCTGAACTGGCCAATGCAATCCTTGAAATAATCTGTGAAGGAAGAGAATCTCTAGGTTAGGGGTCTTCAACCCCTGATCCGTGGACCAGTACCGGACCGCAGCATGCCAACCATCGGTCCGTACAAACAAGCTAAACCTCATCCATGGGATGCAGGCAGCACACAAAACCATGCATCTTCCGGTCCACGGAAAAATCTCTTTCCACGGAACCGGTCCCTGGTGTCCAAAAAGTTGGGGGCCTCTGCTCTAGGTTATTGCTCTAGACCAGTGGTTCTCACCTTTTTCAGGTTGAGACCCCACTTGCGCCGCACATGCGCGCCACGACCCCGACCCAGGGCGCGCACACGACGAAAAAAAACCCAAAAAACCCACAAAAAAAAAATCAAAAAACAAAATGGCGGACCACGATGGGCCGATCCGCGCATGCGCGGCGCGCGTGCAACGAAAAAAAAACAAAAAAAAACACAAAATGGCGGACCGCGGTGTCCGGTGACCCCTGCGAAATGGTCGTTCGACCCAAATGGGGTCGCGACCCATAGGATGAGAACCGCTGCTCTAGACTAAGAAATCCCATGTGTTGCATTGCACCGGTGTTTATTCAGGACCTCAAAAAGTTTACCCAGGCAGTATGGAAGCTTCTCCTGAATTATTGTGTTGGTCAAGAAGCCACCTGCTCTGCATGAATTTTGGGTAGAAGATTAAACCGAGTTGAGCCACAACCTTGTGGCCCCACAATTTGGGTCACCTTAATCTGGAACCTGGGCCTTTGACTTTTCAACTCCAGAGCATGACGAATCAAGAGTCCGTCCACCAATGTGCAGATGGCACCCTACATGGGTAGAAAACTTCATGCCAACTTTACCCAAGACCCAGATGCCATGCTGGCTTATGCAGGCATGTGCAGGGAGGCTAACAGGCTACGACACGTTCCCGCAACGTGGGAAGTTCCATCCTCTGGCTTGCTTTCACCTCTGCATCCTTTCCCTGGCTGCCCTCACCTCCAGCTCCGAAGGATTGCAATAATTAAAAATGTTTGCCTAATTAATTCTAGTCAATCTCTTTCCTTTCCCAGGAACACGTCGTATTTAATTTTTTTTTTTGTGCTTCACGGTTAAACAGCCTGCCTTCCTGCTTCCCGGAAAGACACACAATTCAGATAAAAGTCTGCCTTTTTGGGTAGGTGTAATATTGGTGCTCTGCTCTGCAGCGGGTCCGTGCCATACTTCCAAAAGGAAATGTGACAGTTGATTTCCCCTGTTTTCAGCCACGCACTGCGATTTTGGCGGTGGCTGTGAATTTCTCCCCTCTTGTGTTGTGTTGATGATCTCCTAGCGCAGTTCCATTTTAACCTTTCTTAACTCGCTTGCTTGAGCTTGTAGACTCCAAGGGAAAAAGTCTCCCTTTCAACAACTATATTGCAGCAGTAAACTCCAAACAAACAGGAGATATATTTTTTTTCTTTCTTCCCCAAGCAGGCTGGTTTGCGTCATCTGCTTTAAAGCTACCAGGATTCAAATCTGAATAAATATTGAACACTTCTGCACGTCGAAAGAACAAAGGCGATGAAATGGGGAATCGGAGAAGCAGGTTTGACCGGCAGAGCCGATCTAAATCCTCAGATGAGACAGCGAAGGATTCGAAAAACAGAGGATCGGCTTAGACAAGAGGCAGAGACGAAAAAACCACCATTTGTGGCTCTTTTCAACCTTTTCCAAAGCTAGGTAGCCAAGGTTGAAGGGTGCACAATCCTCAGCTTAGGACCAAGGCCAGAATTTTCGCTGCTGAGCAAGGTTGAGTGAATCGTATTCGATTTTATGACCTTTGGGGTAGTGGTTGTTAAGCGGATCACATGCCGTTAAGCGAATCCATCTTCCCTCCTTGACTTTGCTGGTTGGAAGCCGGCTGGGAAAGTCGGCAGTTTGGATCACGTGAGCCCCCCCAGGACGCCGCCACCGTCGTAGATACAGGTGGTCCTCGACATACAGCAAAGGTCACAAAATGGGGCACACCACATCACAAATGTCTCACTTAAGCAACAGGAATTTGCGCTCGTCAGTTGAGGACTACCTGTATATTATTATTATTATTATTATTATTATTATTATTATTATTATTATTATTATTATTATTATTATTAATAATAATAATAATAATAATAATAATAATAATAATAATAATTAAATTTTTATGCCGCTCCTCTCCAAGGACTCAGAGCGGCTAACAACATAAACAAAAACAACATCTCAGCATTTCAAAAATCTAAAACCAAATCTAAAAAGCATTTAAAAAGACCCCCAAACACATTCATCATTCACACACAATCACAGTCATCCCCAGGCCTGCCAGCATAGATAAGTTTTTTATTATTATTATTAGATATCCATTTGTACATGTAAACAAAGAAAAAATTCAAGTTAAAGCCTTTCAACTTAATACAATCAATTTAAATTTGTAGACCTTCTTCACTCCGTATATCAAAGTTTAACTATAAGCCAACTACATTTAAAAATTTTAAGTGAAACGCGGACTTCAGGGGGCAGTTGGTTCCAGAGGGCGGGCGCCACAACAGAGAAGGCCCTCCCCCTAGGGCCCGCCAGACGACATTGTTTCGCTGACGGGACCCAGAGGAGGCCGACCCTGTGCGCTCTCACCGGTCAAAGGAAGTATGTGGCAGAAGACGGTCCCGTAAGTATCCTGGTATAGCGCAGGAAGGGCGTTGCAGACCCTTCTGTGGAAAGGTTAGGTTAGGAGTTATCCTACTGTAAATCATCATTTGTTGCCCGGAGTTGCTGACTGAGGGTCAGCCGTGTTTGCTTAATGGCGCCTGTCGGGTTTCACCCGGTCTCGTAAACCCGTTATCGATCATGCTTCGTGGAGATGGAGATAATCTCCCATCTAATTGTAAATTATCTGCATCGGCTTCAGCCGGCAGTTGGGGAGAGCTTCTTGGTAAATCCCCAGAACTGTGAAATCTCCCCCCCCCAAAAAATATGCCATTTTTAAGTAAGCAGTGAAGGTTGGACCTCAACCCAGCTTGGTGGGTTTACTTTCAGCTGGGAACCAGACTTTTGGGCTGGCTGTATTGTGTTGTAGCTGTGGATAAACAAAGGAAGTCTAACTCTAACCAGAGTTTGTTGTATATACCTGCGTGTTGGGATTTGCGGGTCTCCTGAACCCATGGACTGGGTTTACAAGGCAGAAGGTCCAGGTGCATGTAGGGAGGAATAAAGAGGGCGAGGGGGGGGTCTAGGCATTGACTTTGGTGTCTTCCTTCCTTTCCCCCTCCCCTTTTCCTTCCTTCCTTCCTTCCTTCCTCCCTTCCTTCCTTCCTTCTTCTCTCCCCCCTTTCTTTCTTTCTCTTTCTTTCTTTCTTTCTCTTTCTGTCTGTCTTTCTTTCCTTCCTTCCCCTATCTCCCCTCTTTCTTTCTTTCTTTCTTTCTTTCTTTCTTTCTTTCTTTCTTTCTTTCTTTCTTTCTTTCTTTCTTTCCTTCCTTCTTCCTTCCTTCCTTCCTTCCTTCTCCCCCTCCTTCCCTCCTTTTTTCTCTTTCCTTTCATCGTCTCCCTCTCTCTGCCCTTTCCTCCCTCCCTCCCTCCTTCCCGTCTCCTTCTCTTGCCCCCTTCCTTCTTCCTTTGCCTTTCTGGATCTCCTTCCCTCCCTCTGCTTCTTTTCCTGCTTCCTTCTCGTCTTCCAGGGCCCCTGCCAGCTCCAGGCTCCTGGGGGGGGGAGGAGAGGAGAGCAGAGGCAGCCCGGAGGAGAACCAAAGGCAAAAGCATCATCCTCACTGGTGTCTGCACAGCCCTCTGGGCTCCGCTGCTGCTCTTGCTGGGTTTTATTTATTACCTCTCTCCTGCTCTGGCGGCGGTGCTGCAATTCTGGGTCTGCTGCCAACAGCCAGGAAGGGGGGGCAGGCGGGGGGGCAGGCAGGCAGGCAACCCACAGGAGGGGGGGGATCCGGAGCAAGCAAAGGCCTCCCTCAACTGACTTCGCAGCTGGGTCTCTTCCTGTTTTCTGCATCAAAGCTGCATCCTTGGTGCCCCCAGATTGTTCACTGGGTCAGGAAGAAAGTGTGGGGCTGTCTGTCTCCAGGGGGGGCTAACCTGGGTTAAGCTCAGCCCTGGTGGCTTTGATTCTGGGTGACTGAGACGGTGTTATGCTCCCTTCTGCAAAGGTCTCCGAATTGTGCCGATAGAGGGGTTAAAACTCAGGAAACAAGACTTTTCTGAAATTTAGCTCTCTCTCTCTCTCTCTCCCAGAGAAAGTTTGACAATCTTATCTTCTTTCCTTCCTGTGGGGCAGGCATTCAACAGGTAGGGGGAGGGGATGGGGGGGAGGAGGAGGAGGAGGGAGAGAGAGAGGGAGGAGGGAGGAGAGAGAGAGAGAGAGAGAGAGAGAGAGAGAGAGAGAGAGAGAGACCCAGATGTTTTTTTACTTGCTTCATTCAAAAACTAAGGATGCTCCAGCTAAGTGAAGTAGATTTTCTGCTTTCCTTCTTCCGGGACTCATTCCTCCGCAGACAGGCATTCAACAGATAAAGCATAATGAGGGGTGGGAGAGAAAAGAATGGGCACTTGGGTAACATGTCTGCTTGTCCTAGGACTGAAAAAGTCCAGACAACTGGCTTTCTTTCTTTCTCTTTCTGTCTGTCTTTCTTTCCTTCCTTCCTTCCCCATTCTCCCTTTTCTCTTTCTTTCTTTCTTTCTTTCTTTCTTTCTTTCTTTCTTTCTTTCTTTCTTTCTTTCTTTCTTCTTTCTTTCGTTTATTCATTCATTCATGCATTCATTCAGTTTCTATAACCACCCAACTCAACCAAGTGACAGTATTTTGGGAAGTTGCAACAGCACAATATTTACACAAAAAAAAGCACCCCAGAGTTAGGACTTCTTGGCAACTGTGTGCTTATTTTATTCTGCTCCTGATATTCCTAACTCCTTGCAACATGGAGTATGCACAAATACGTGGGTGTCCTGAGTGAGTTTCCAGGTCTGAAGATGGATGGGTCTCCACCGCTCCTGGTCTGCCAGGGAGCCCATCTGTGGCCTGAGCAATGAATAAAGGAATGGGTAGATCTTGACTTAACAATCATTTATATAGCGACAGTCCAAGTTGCGAAGGGACTAACGCATAGAAGTGCCCCCTCCCCCATCCAAATTTGGGCACTTGCTAATTGGCAAAAAAAGGCCATAAAGTCAGGCACGACCACCTAACCATTGCCTCATTTAGCGATGGACGTTCTGATACTAATTGAAATTTCCCGGCAGTGAGAACAATCATCCGTGGAACAACCTGCCTCCAGAAGCTGTGAGAGCTCCAACACTGGAAGTTTTTTTTAAAGAAGAGACTGGACAGCCGTTTGTCTGAAATGGTGTAGGGTTTCCTGCCTGAGCGGGGGGTTGGACTAGATGACCTCTAAGGTCCCTTCCAACTCTGTCATTCTATTCTATTCTATTCTATTCTATCTCTATATCCACTCATTGCATATTTTCTATTCTATTCTATTCTATTCTATTCTATTCTGCATTCTATTCTATCCTATCCTATCCTATTCCATATTTTCTATTCTATTCTATTCTATTCTATTCTATTCTATTCTATTCTATTCTATTCTATTCTATTCTATTCTATTCTATTCTATTCTATTCTATTCTATTCATTCATTCTATTCTATTCTCTATATTCCACTCCATTGCATATTTTCTATTCTATTCTATTCTATTCTATTCTATTCTATTCTATTCTATTCTATTCTATTCTATTCTATTCTATTCTATTCTATTCCATTCCATTCCATTCCATTCATTCTATTCTATTCTCTATATTCCACTCCATTGCATATTTTCTATTCTATTCTATTCTATTCTATTCTATTCTATTCTATTCTATTCTATTCTATTCTATTCTATTCTATTCTATTCTATTCTGCATTCTATTCTATCCTATCCTATCCTATTCCATATTTTCTATTCTATTCTATTCTATTCTATTCTATTCTATTCTATTCTATTCTATTCTATTCTATTCTATTCTATTCTATTCTATTCTATTCTGCATTCTATTCTATCCTATCCTATCCTATTCCATATTTTTCTATTCTATTCTATTCTATTCTATTCTATTCTATT
>JARGCV010000911.1:0-49467 GCA_034064705.1 Bothrops alternatus
TCTGGGTTGTGTCAACAACAACAACAACAAAACCACAATGGTTGAGTGCGGTCTCACCCTACCCTTGTTCCTCTCCCTCCCGCCTTATCTTGCTCAGCTTGGAGACTCCACTGCTGAGCCAAAACACCGTATTAAAATGAAATCTTTCCTCCCCTGCCAGATGCAAAACTGGTTTTCTGGACAAATTGGAAGGTTTATTAAAAGAGAGAAAAAAAAAAAAAGAGAGAGAGAGAGAGAGCGAGAGAGAGAGAGTGAAGGCCAGGCTTCTCTCCTTGTGGAGAGAGAGAATTGTAGCATGAAAGGGAGGATGTGTAACACACACACACACACACACAAACACTGCCTCTCTGCAGTGAAATAAGTGCACAATCACCACTCTTCACCCGGGAGTATTTCCAACAAAATTACCTTCTTTCGAAAAAAAAAATTTTGTTTTTCAAAAGCAGATTCTCTTTCATCAGACTGAATGAGAACGGGAGGGTGGAAAAGCCATTTCAACACACACACACACACACACACACACACACACACTCCTCTTCAGTGTGACAAAGGTGATAGACTCATGGAATTTGGAGGGGATCTTAAGAGGTCATCCATTCCAGCCCCACTCCGTGAAAGGAATCCAGATTTGCAGCATTCTCTCTCTCTCTCTCTCTCTCTCTCTCTCTCTCTCTCTCTCCAGTCTCTCTCTCCAGTCTCTTCTTAAAAACTTCCAGTGTTGGAGCATTCATCGCTTCTGGAGGCAGGTTGTTCCACTGGTTAATTGAAGCGAGCCCTCCGTAGGCTCCTTCAATCCCGGTGGGTCAGACACGGAGACCGAATGTTAGAGACAAGGCATGACACGAGTCAGGTTTCTCTCTGGGGTGAATGACATAAACAAAAGGCTGCCTCCCCTTTTTATTACCTGTTACAGTGGGCGGTTACACAGTGCATCACATGGTTACAAACAGCCAATGACAAAGTTATACCTGTAGCCAATAGCAAAGTTACACTGGCAAAGTTATACCTGTGGCCAATGGATTCAAATCTTGGTACAACTTCCCTCCACCTATTAGCCCCTCCCTCATTTCCTGTTGTTCCAAAACCGCATGGTCAAGCCACATGGCCTTTGTTCCTTTGTTCCACCTATGCTCCGTCCAGCTCTTACACGATCCTAGGGCATAGGCCAACAGTTAATTGTTCTCACTGTCAGGAAGTTTCTCCTTAGTTCCAGGTTGCTTCTCTCCTTGATGAGTTTCCATCCATTGTTGCTTCTTGTCCTGCCTTCAGGCGCTTTGGAGAATAGCTTGACTCCCTCTTCTTTGGGGCGGCCCCTGAGGTACTGGAACCCTGCTATCATAACCCCCCTCGCCCTTTTCTTCGTTAAACTAGACACACCCAATTCCAGCAACCGTTCCTTATATGTAAGAAACAATTAATCAGTGGAACAGCTTGCCACCAGAAGCTGTGGGTGCTCCAACCCTGGAGGCTTTTAAGAAGAGATTGGGCACCTGTTTGTCTGAAATGGGACAGGGTTTCCTGCCTGAGCAGGGGGTGGGGCTAGAAGACCTCCAGGTGCCCCTTCCCACTCTGGCATTCTGATTAAAAGGCACCCAGATCTCGGTGGTCTAAGCTCTCTCTTTAGTTTAGGAGCTTCCAGTGCTCACAGCACTGACGGATAAAATCTGGAGTAGGCAGCCGACGAATGACTTGGAAAGAGACCCCGGAAGTCAATAACTCAGCCAATATCGGAAATGCAGAGATAGAGCAAGCCAAAAAGAGACTCTCGGAAACATTTGTCGAAGTCTCTTAATAATGCAGGAAAGACCTTGGTTCAAGGTGACAAACTGCCCGTCCAGTCGTTTGGTAGCTTTTATAGGACGGGCTTAATCATCTTCCCGAGGGGAAAAAAAATCGTCTTTCGGATAGCTTATTTCAAAATAAACCTGCTTTATTGTAAAAGAGAGAGAGAGAGAGAGAGAGAGAGAGAGAGAGAGAGAGAGAGAGAGAGAGAGAGAGAGAGAGAGAGAGAGAGAGAGAGAGAGAGAGAGAGAGAGAGAGAGGTTTATGGTTACAGTAAGAGCCCGGAAAAAGCCCTCTCGCCTGGCTGAAAAGAGAGCTTTTGAAAAAGGGGAGAGGAAGGAGGAGAACCAGGGCTGCGGAACAGCCAGGCCCAGCTCAGACCAGGAATGTAGGTTTGTTCTCTTTGTGGATGAGGGTTTGGCTAGGAATTCCAGGGGGGAGGGGGGGCAGTTATGAGGGCTCAAGTCTGAGCTGCAGAAGCGCAGCCTCCCCCTGACGGCTGTTTCCTGGGCAGAGAAAAAGACGCCGGACAGAGGGAGTGGTTACGGATAGTCCTCAACTTACGACGACAACTAGGACCGGCGATTCCGTTGTTAAATGAGTCGTGGGGTGAATTTACCACCTATTTGGTGGCTCCAGCCCTTTCCTTTCTTAGCCACCCTTCTGTTTTGGAAGGTGGCCCTCGGCACGGTCCTTTGGGGTTCTTGCGCAATTGGGGCACCCCCTTTGCAAGCAGCTCCCTCAACATAAAATTCAGATTAGCCTAGATGGCGTCCCTCACTTTTTAAGCAGCAAGTTCTTCTCCTTCCTTCCTTCCTCCCTCCCTCCCTCCTTCCTTCTTCCCTCCCTCTTCTCTTTCCTTCCTTCTTCCCTCTGTCTTCTGCTTCCTTCTTTCTCTCTGTCTTCTCCTTCCTTCCTTCCTTCCTTCCTCCCTCCCTATCTTCCCTTCCTCCCTCATCTTTCCTCTCTCCATATTTTTCCTTTTTTTCCTCTCTCTCTCCCCTCCCTCCCTCCCTCCCATGCCTGCCTTCCTTCCTTCCTTCCTTCCTTCCTTCCTTCCTTCCTTCCTTCCTTCCTTCCTTCCTTCCTCTTCTTCCCTGGGAAAGTGGGAGAGGTGTCTCTTTTGTTCTCTTATTAAGAGGAACATTGAAAAGCTGGCAAGACTGGCAGGGAAGGAAGGAGGCACCCCAAGCCACCGAGCGCATTCAGTAAAGGGGATGTTTATTTGCGGGGCACCTTGCTGCTCAGCCCCCGTGTGGGCCTGCCGAGTGAACGCGGATTTAATTGGCAGGCCTGCTGGGCCGGCTAACGCAAGCCAAGCATGGAGGCTAGGGAGGGTTCCAGACGGTGCACACGGAAGGTTCCTGCCTTGGCATTAGCTGTGGACATGGAGAGCAGAGAGAGAGAGAGAGAGAGGAGAGAGAGAGAGAGAGAGACAGAGAGAGAGAGAGAGAGAGGAGAGGGGAGAGGAGAGAGAGAGAGAGAGAGAGGAGAGAGGGAGAGAGAGAGAGAGAGAGAGGAGAGAGAGAGAGAGAGGAAGAGGGGAGAAGGAGAGAGAGAGAGAGAGGAAGAGGGGAGAGAGAGGGAGAGAGAGAGAGAGAGATCCATGTTTATTCCCTTTAAAAATAGCAATTTTTTCATGGATCTGGGAGGAGAGAGAGAGAGAGAGAGGAGAGAGAGAGAGAGGAGAGAGAGAGAGAGGAGAGAGAGAGAGAGAGAGAGAGAGGGAGAGGGGAGAGAGAGGGAGAGAGAGAGATCCATGTTTATTCCCTTTAAAAATAGCCATTTTTTCATGGATCTGGGGGGGAGAGAGAGAGAGAGAGAGATCCACGTTTATTCCCTTAAAAAAAAAATAGCCATTTTTTTTTCACCTAACAGCAGATTAAAACAAGATGGGGTCTGCTAGAGATTTGGCTCAGAAATTCAAAGGTGGTGTGGCCTGTTCGCAGAGTCTCCAGCTCCCCAAATTCTCAGCAGCAACTACAACATGGGAGTTGTAGTTCACAATACGCTGGTCTATGACTGTAATAAAGATTGGAGCGATTATAGTTCAGAGACCTGAAAGACAGAATTCTCAGCCGGGGGAACTCTGGGAGTCGTAGTACCCAGACCGGGAGGACCCTCATTTCTGCATGCCAGTTCGGGGTGGCAACCAGGATCCTCCATCCTGCCCTCCCCTCTTGCACAGGTAGTCCTCGACTTAATGACCACAACTGAGCCCAACATTTCTGTGGTTCAGTGAGACATTGTTTTTGCCCCATTTTACGACCTTTCTCGCCACTCTCTCATCAAGGGATTCGGTGCAGTTGTTAAGTTAGTAAGACGGTTGTTAAGTGAACCTGGCTCCCCCCCGTTGGCTTTGTGTGTCAGAAGGGTTACAAAAGGGAACCACGTGGTCCCAGCAATGCTCTGATCATTATAAATGTGAGTCTGTTACCAAGCATCTGAATTTTGATCAAGGGAACGTTGCAACGGTCGTTAAGTGTGAAAAACAGTCCTAAGTCGCTTTTCTCAATGCCGTCGTAACTTTGAACGAACTGTTGTAAGTCAAGGACTGCCTACAGTAAGTCAGTTTTCTGTGGTTGCAGAATATACTCAGAGCATGACCGTCTGTTACAAGTGGAAGAGTGAGAATTCAAGACTGGGATATGCAAATGAAGGGTGGAGCTTATGCAGATGAGAGTTGAACATGTTCCTGATGTCTCCTGAACACCACGGGGTAATCTTAACGGAGATCACATCATGGGCTAGAAAAAATACTTACAGGACCGCCTGCTGCTAGCAAATACCTCCCGCCGTCCGGTACGCTCCCACAGAGAGGGTCTTCTCAGGGTGCCGTCGGCCAGACAATGTCAGCTGGCGACCCCCAGGGGGAGAGCCTTCTCTGTGGGAGCTCCCATGCTATGGAACGAGCTCCCCCCCCCCCCGAACTCCGTACGGTGACAGATTTACGCACCTCGGCGGCCTGGCATAGAAGCTCCGGTTCCAGCAGGGTTAAAATGTTTTAGGGGGATTGAGTAATTTTATGATTCGTAAATATTGGGTTTTAAATGGGGTTTCTATGACCAAAATTGTTTAATTCATTTTTAATTATTCTAATTTTGTATAATTATATGTTTTAAATTTTAAGGCTGTACACTGCCCCGAGTCCTTCGGGAAAGGGGCGGTATAGAAATTAAATAAATAAATAAATAAATAAATAAATAAATAAATAAATAAATAAATAAATAAATAAATAAATAAATAAATAAATAAAAGTCCAGCCCCTCTCAGCTTCTGGATAAGAGGCTTCAGATGAATTCTTGAATGCGAAAAGGGAAATGGAACAGCTGGCCACAGAATCCACAGGAAATTGGCTATTTATGCCTACATTCCAGGTTGCCTCAGTTCCCCAAAAGTTTGCAAGACCAGGCTAAAAAAATAAAATTAAAAAAAAAAACACCCTCAAAATCTCGCAGGAGATTTCAGGATTCGGGCTGGTGGATCCATCTCATCCCCGGTTCTTCCCTTTTATCGTTTTTTTTTTTTCTTTTTTTGAAGTCTCACATCAGTCTCTCTTGGACTTTGCCAAGTGGCAGACAGATGCTTTTCATGTCAAGTTGCTTTTCGCCTCCGGAAATCTCTTTTTTTTTTTTTCCCACCCCAAAGTCTGTAGCCGAGGAATGTTTACCAAATCAGACGTTTACAAAGACTAATACTTAATGTTGTATTTTATGTTCTATGATGATTGCTTCTTGATATGATCTTATGTTTAATGTTGATTGCTTTAATAAAAAATTTTTTTTAAAAAAACAAAAACATTTTTCCGCCTTCCTGCTAGCCTCACCCATGGGCAAATGTTGTGCATTTATTTATTTATTTTCCCCCTTTTCTCTCTGGCTACCAAACAAACAAACAGGTTTGCGAGGGATGAAGGCCTCCAAAAAATAAATCAGCTTGGTCTTTTGCTGTCTGGGGGAGGGGGGGAGGGGGAGGGGAAAAAAAAAGAAAAGAAATAAAATTGATCTTTTTCTTCGCTGCCGCCGTGCAGCTTTTCCTTGACCCAGTTTTGGAGAGCGCCCCCCCCCGGTTCCTCCCCATAACTCCACCTTGTCCTGGTTCGGTTTGAGCCAGGAAGATTGACAGCTGAAGAGTGACAGGTCCCCGGTCGCCTTTATTCCGAGCTAGGAAGACATGGAAAGACTTCCTTTCCATGGTAACTAAAGAGTCAGAACAGGGATTGACTTCTGACAGCAGAAGGTAACTAAGCTTAACTCTTCGGAGGACGAGGGGGCGCAGAGACCGGAAGACACTCAGCACACCTGGCGTGACCCATTCCTCACCTGCGAGGCTGGAACCATCTTCTTTAGAAGCCCTTTCATCCCGGAGACGGCTAAGAAAGAACACAATTCATTTTGTTTCGGCCTGGAAACCTCTCTTGGGCTTTGTGCTTGTGGTGAGGGGGAAGGAAGAAACTTTAGATTTTGGGCATTGCTGATTGGATAGGCTTGTGGTTAGAGAAAACGGCGGGTATACGTTACAAGCATTCCTCGACTTTAGGACCGCCCGGGAGCCCGAAATTTCTATGGCTACATGAGGTAGTTGATCAGAGAAGTGTTGCCCCGTTTTTACGACTTTTTCTTGCCACGGTCATTCAGTTGTTAAGTTAGTAACGCGGTGGTTAAGTGAGCTTGGCCTCTGCGTTAGCTTTGCTGGTCAGAAAGTCACAAAATGGGATACCGGGACACTGCAACCGTCATAAATACGAGTCAATTGTCAAGCGTCTGAATTTTGATCATGTGACTCGGGGATGCTGTGAATGGTTGTAAGTCTGAAAAATGGTAATAAATATCCCATTCCATTCCATTCCATTCTATTTTCTATTCTGTTCTATTCTATTCCATTCCATTATTCTATTCTATTCTATTCTATTCTATTCTATTCTATTCTATTCTATTCCCATTCTCTATTCTATTCTATTCTATTCTATTCTATTCTATTCCATTCTATATTCTATTCTATTCTATTCCATTCCATTCCATTCCATTCCATTCTATTCCATTATTCTATTCTATTCTATTCTATTCTATTCTATTCTATTCTATTCTATTCTATTCTATTCTATTCTATTCTATTCTATTCTATTCTATTCTATTCTATTATTCTATTCTATTCCATTATTCTATTCTATTCCATTCCATTCCACTCCACTCCATTCTATTCCATTATTCTATTCTATTCCATTCCATTCCATTCTATTCTATTCTATTCTATTCCATTATTCTATTCTATTCCATTCCATTCTATATTCTATTCTATTCTATTCTATTCCATTCCATTCCATTCTATTCCATTATTCTATTCTATTCTATTCTATTCTATTCTATTCCATTATTCTATTCTATTCTATTCCATTATTCTATTCTATTCCATTCCATTCCACTCCATTCCACTCCATTCTATTCCATTATTCTATTCTGTTCTATTCTATTCCATTCCATTCCATTCTATTCTATTCTATTCTATTCCATTATTCTATTCTATTCCATTCCATTCTATATTCTATTCTATTCTATTCTATTCCATTCCATTCCATTCTATTCCATTATTCTATTCTATTCTATTCTATTCTATTCTATTCTATTCTATTCTATTCTATTCTATTCTATTCTATTCTATTCTATTCTATTCTATTCTATTCTATTCTATTCTATTCTATTCCATTATTCTATTCTATTCTATTCTATTCTATTCTATTCTATTCTATTCTATTCTATTCTATTCTATTCTATTCTATTCTATTCTATTCTATTCTATTCTATTATTTTTTATTCCATTCCATTCTTTTTCAGTGCTGTTGTAACTTTGAATGGCCACTAAACGAACTGTTGTATGTCGGGGACTTACCTGTATTATCTAAAAGTAAATATTCCAGGTTTTATGCCATTACCTTATTCTGCTGCACTCAAAGGAGTCGGAAGTCAACGTTTTTTCTTCCTTTTCCCCTTCTGCCTTACACGTCCCCCCTTCCCTTTCCCCTCCCTTATTTTCCTCTTATTTTCTTTTGCATTTTAAACTATACTTCGATAAATGGATCAAATGCAGGAAAAGGGAAGCCTTTTCTATGCAGGCCGTGGATCTGCATGTTTCGGGAAGGCCAGTCCCAATGTAGCAACGGGGCCAGTCCCAATTTAGCAACTGGCAAAGCAGCGAAACACCCCAGCGAGCACCGAGCCAGAAACAGTCTCGAACCGGTTGGCATCTGAACTTGGCTTTTATCTGCTTTCTCTTGACCGCCGCTCGGGGGGGGCTGCAGGGGAGATTGGGGGACCCCCAGCTCTTGCTGCGGAAGCACCCCCTCTCTGCCAGGTTCAGGACCCTCCCCTGTCGTGCCCGGGGACCGAGCCTGACATTTAATCTAGCCGTTTGGACCGAGCCTGATCCTGCGCCCACTGGGCAGAATTCCTTGGCAGGCTGGCCCATCATGTGAAGTGTTTTGGAAGCTTCCGCCTGTGGCTGTTTGCAAAGGACTGCAACTGAATAGCAACACGGGGGGGGGGGGCAGACAAGGGGCTGGTTGTTCCTTGGGGAGGGGGTGGCGGCAGCGGCGGCAGCAGAAGCTCCAGGCTTGGGAACCCAGCCAAGAGATGTTTTCAAGTCCTTCAGAGGATGGGGACAGAGGAGGGAGGAAATGGGGGGGGCATGGATTAACTAGGCGGTGCAGAATGTGCTGAGTGGAAGACACCCCCAGCATTTTTGAACTGGGGGGGAGGAGGGGGCAATGAAATGCTTTGGCTTGGATATGTAAGGGGTCAACTATGGAAGGAAGCTTTTCCTGTTTAGCTCTAGTGCTGCTAAGAGTCGTGGTTCTTTTGCTCTCCTTCTGGTCACTGGTCAAATAGAAAGAGTGCATGGCTAGCATCCAAAGTTGACCTAAGCTTCTAGTCCTCGAGGAAGCTAAAGAGGCGGAGAGGCTGGCACTCCCCCCCCCCCGCGTGCAAAAAATTGAGTGGGTTTCAGGGACTCTCTTGGTTAGGGGGAAAGAGTGCGTGGCTAGCATCCTAAATTGACCTAAGCTTCTAGTCCTCAAGGAAGCTAAAGAGGCAGAGAGGCTGGCACTTCCCCCCCCACCTGGCAAAAAAATTGAGTGGGTTTCAGGGATTCTCTTGGTTAGGGGGAAAGAGTGCGTGGCTAGCATCCTAAATTGACCTAAGCTTCTAGTCCTGGAGGAAGCTAAAGAGATGGAGAGGCTGGCACTTCCCCCCGCGTGCAAAAAATTGAGTGGGTTTCAGGGACTCTCTTGGTTAGGGGGAAAGAGTGCGTGGCTAGCATCCTAAATTGACCTAAGCTTCTAGTCCTCAAGGAAGCTAAAGAGGCGGAGAGGCTGGCACTTCCCCCCCCCACTGGCAAAAAAATTGAGTGGGTTTCAGGGACTCTCTTGGTTAGGAGGAAAGAGTGCGTGGCTAGCCTCCTAAATTGACCTAAGCTTCTAGTCCTGGAGGAAGCTAAAGAGGCAGAGAGGCTGGCACTTCCCCCCCCCCACCTGGCAAAAAAAATTGAGTGGGTTTCAGGGATTCTTTTGGCTGGGCCAAGAGGGACCAAACAAGCTTCAAGCAGTCCCATCCGTTGGCTAATCTCTGTCTCTTTTACAGGAAGCCAGCCGGTGACCGCCGATGAAGTTGTGGTGGCGGGTTCAAAGGTGATCCTCTCCTGCAAGGTGGAGGATCCGGAAGATTCCTCGCTCCAGTGGTCCAATCCTGCTCAGCAGACGCTCTACTTTGGAGAAAAACGAGGTAAGCCCGGCCGGGGAGGGGGGCATCCCAGCCCAGAGGTGGGAGGCCAACAGCTGTGGCAACCGCCGGTGACGGTCCCCACATTTATTTACCGTGATTTATCCGTCCCCGTCCTTAAATCCCAACGATGGGAAACACTGTAGACTGTCAGAGCCGCCAAAAACAAATGCGATTAGCTGCCAGCCGAATCCCTCCGGCTCAATTTGGAACCAGGTTTTTGCAAAGCGAGCTTCTGTTGTCGTGCTTTATATTTCTGGGCATTTTCACCTCTCACTTTTCGGTGTCCAAATCTGCCTTCAAGCCCTCTCTTGACGTCACGGAGGGAAAGGTAAAGAATCCAGAGGCCTCTCCGAAAAATCTCAACTCTGTCAAATCAGAGGCAATGGAGCGTTTGCTTCAATGGGGATTTCTCCTGCCTGGGTAAAGGAGATAAGCGACTATCTACAAACCCGCCTTAAAGATGTCGGTTCTCCTGCTCACCTGCGGTGATTCGAAATTGCCTCCAAGCGACCCGCAAAACATTTTTCTCTTTTTTTTCCCTCAAGGAGAATACGGGTGATTTATTTTCTCCACCTTGAAGCTATGAATATGCTACAAACACAATACATTTTTATTGTTGATGTAATCTATATATTTTTTCAGTATCCTCCTCCTCCTCGCTAGCAGGGTTGACGAACAAGTTTCAAAAAGTCCATACTTGAAACCGGTGTTAAAAAGCAAAGCGAACCGTTTGCTTAAAAGAGCCCAAATCGGCTCTTGGAGATTTTTGTTCGTTCGTTTGTTTGTTTTGGGTGATTTGGTCCAAACTGAAAACAAGATATTTTGGGTCAGAAACACACAAACACATCTAATTGGGTTTTGTGTGAAAGGCAGATTGTCCTTTTTTAAGCACCTTAAATGACAGCCACAGATGGTCCTTGACTTGCAACCATTTGTTTAGTGGCCATTCAAAGTTACAGTGGTCCTAAAAATGTTATTTATGACTGGTCCTCATCCTTACAACTATTCTATTCTATTCTATTCTATTCTATTCTATTCTATTCTATTCTATTCTATTCTATTCTATTCTATTCTATTCTATTCTATTCTACCCTACCCTACCCTACCCTACCCTACCCTACCCTACTCTACTCTATTCTATATTCTATATTCTATATTCTATTCTATTCTCTATTCTGTTCTGTTCTATTCTATTCTATTCTGTTCTGTTCTATTCTCTATTCTCTATTATTCTATTCTATATTCTGTTCTATTCTGTTCTGTTCTATTCTATATTATAGTCTATATTCTATTCTATTCCCTATTCTATTATAGTCTATTCTATATTCTATTCTATTCTATCTATTATTAAATTTCTATACCGCCCCTCTCCCGAAGGACGAAGGTCAATAGATATTCTATTCTATATTCTATTCTATTCTATTCTATTCTATTCTATTCTATTCTATTCTATTCTATTCTATTCTATTCCATTTTCTATTCCATCCCATCCCTTCTAGCACTGATGATGTTACCTAGTTGGGTCATGAAATGTCTCCAAAAAACCACCCAGCTCAGCGAAGCATGTCAGCCCACCTCATGTCAACCCCGAGCTACCAATAGTCTCCTTTATTGTTTTCACTGTCTAATATTGTCTGCATTCTCTACCCATTCACCTAATTCTTTTCCAAAAACCAGCCGAAATACCCCTCCATCATATTCTGTTTGGTTCTATTCTGTTCTATTATTTTCTTATTCTGCATTACAGACCTGAAGCCCTGACTATGCCTACGCCCAAAGTTAAACAGATTAAACTTTTTTTTTTCCTTCTTGCCTTCTGTGAGAAGTCCCAAACTGATCCTTTTGCTCCAGGCTTGGAGTTGAGAGAAACACTCGGCTGCTGTTAATTTCTTGAACTGCAGAGATGTTATCTGAATGTGATCAATGATTTATTGATTAATGCTCCAGCCCCATAAATCTAAGAGGAGAGCCGATTAATTTCCATACCGTAAATTCCAAGGATGTCATGTCATGTCACTCTGTTTTTAATAGTATTTACAACAGTTGTGGATAGCTCAGGTTTTTTTCTTTGTTTTGAATTGGGGAGCCTTTGGTGGTGTTTTTTTTAAATTTGGTCTTTTTGTTTCCTTCTGCTGGCAGCCTGGGATGGTGTAGTGATTCACTGAAGTCTTGGCTTGCTAGTTCCAACTTTTGTTTATTTATCTGAAGGTGTGAAGATGAATGTGAGCAGGAAGGCCAGTTTGCAACCGCCTGTCTCCTAAGAAAGTGTCATATAGAAAGAGTCTGTAGTATTTTGATCTGGAATCCACACAAAGACAGGTGGCTCTGAACAATTTGCAATCTCTTTCTGATTCGTTTGCCACAAATTGTTCCCTAATCACAGACTTCACGCGTTCAACTGGAGCGTGCAATTCCCTCCAGCATGTATTTTTTTTACTGCCACAAATTCAGCATTCTTTGTGGTTTCCTGTAATTATGGGCGTGATATGCTCCAGAGCAGTGTTTCTCCAGGGTCTCCAGCTTAGTAACTTTAACTTCCCAGCCAGCCATGGGAATTCTGGGAATCCATTGTACTACCACGGAAATGCCCACTAGACGGCAGCAAGGAGACAGTTTCCCTATCTCTTTGCTGTCCTCTAGTGGTAATCCCAAACTTTGCCACTCCAATGTGGTGGTTTGGGAGAACTCTGGGAGTTGACTGTCTACTTATCTTAAAAGTTGAGAGTTGAGAAACTCAAAAGCTTGAGAAACTCGGAAATGCCCACTAGATGGCAGCAAGGACACAATTTCCCTATCTCTTTGCTGTCCTCTAGTGGTAATCCCAAACTTTGCCACTCCAATGTGGTGGTTTGGGAGAACTCTGGGAGTTGACGTCTACTTATCTTAAAAGTTGAGAGTTGAGAAACTCAAAAGCTTGAGAAACTCTGCTTTAATGTTTAAAAAGAGATATATTTTTTTGCACTTTAGAGCTTTTCCTGATTTTATATTTTAGATGAGGTTTAGAATCTCGACATATACCAATTTTCCAGGATAAGGGGGAAAAATCTAAACTTTTTCAAGCTCTTGAAAGCAGTAAACAAATGTCCTTGTTTTGTTTCAAAACAACAAAAAAACATTTGTTCACTGTTTCGGCTTTGTTATATGACACCCAGAGGGTTTTTTCAGTGAGATGGGTTATATAATTTAGAGATAGAGATAGAGATAGAGATAGAGATAGAGATAGAGATAGAGATAGAGATAGAGATAGATAGATGGATGGATGGATGGATGGATGGATGGATGGATGGATGGATGGATGGATAGATAGATAGATAGATAGATAGACGATAGATAGATAGATAGATAGATAGATAGATAGATAGATAGATAGATAGATAGATAGATAGACGATAGATAGACAGATACCGGTAGATAGATAGATAGATAGATAGATAGATAGATAGATAGATAGATAGATAGATATAGATAGATAGACGATAGATAGATAGACGATAGATAGATATAGATAGATAGATAGATAGATAGATAGATAGATAGATAGATAGATAGATAGATAGATCGAGACGATAGATAGATAGATGATAGATAGATAGATAGATAGATAGATAGATAGATAGATAGATAGATAGATAGATAGATAGATAGATCGAGACGATAGATAGATAGATGATAGATAGATAGATAGATAGATAGATAGATAGACGATAGATAGAAGATAGATAGATAGATAGATAGATAGATAGATAGATAGATAGATAGATAGATAGATAGATAGATAGATAGACGATAGATAGATAGATAGATAGATAGATAGATAGATAGATAGATAGATAGATAGATAGATAGATAGATAGATAGATAGATAGATAGATAGATAGATAGACAGATACCGGTAGATAGATAGATAGATAGATATAGATAGATAGACGATAGATAGACAGATACCGGTAGATAGATAGATAGATAGATATAGATAGATAGACGATAGATAGACAGATACCGGTAGATAGATAGATAGATAGATATAGATAGATAGACGATAGATAGATAGACGATAGATAGATATAGATAGATAGATAGATAGATAGATAGATAGATAGATCGAGACGATAGATAGATAGATGATAGATAGATAGATAGATAGATAGATAGATAGATAGATAGACGATAGATAGAAGATAGATAGATAGATAGATAGATAGATAGATAGATAGATAGATAGACGATAGATAGATAGATAGATAGATAGATAGATAGATAGATAGATAGATAGATAGATAGATAGACGATAGATAGATAGATAGATAGATAGATAGATAGATAGATAGATAGATAGATAGATAGATCGAGACGATAGATAGATAGATGATAGATAGATAGATAGATAGACGATAGATAGAAGATAGATAGATAGATAGATAGATAGACGATAGATAGATGATAGATAGATAGATAGATAGATAGATAGATAGATAGATAGACGATAGATAGACGATAGATAGATAGATAGATAGATAGATAGATAGATAGATAGATAGATAGATAGATAGATAGATAGATAGATAGATAGATAGATAGATAGGCAGGCAGGCAGGCAGGCAGGCAGGCAGGCAGGCAGGCAGGCAGGCAGGCAGGCAGGCAGGCAGGCAGACCGGCCTAAGATGACCCCCTTTGCCCCTTCTCTAACTCGCCCTTCTTCCTCCCACTAGCACTGCGAGACCTTCGGATCCAGCTGGAGAATTCGACGGCCAACGAGCTGAGCATAAGCATTGACAACACCACGCTGGCCGACGAGGGAGAATACACCTGCACGATATTCACCCGGCCCGTCCGGGCTGCGAAAGCGATGGTCACCGTGTTGGGTGAGGCGAAGGGGTCAGTGGCCAGCCCTGTCCGAAACGGGAGGGTCTGTTCCTTGAACATTTCAGCCTTTCCAAGTCCTCGGGGTGGGCTCCAGCTGGAAAACAAATCCCAGTCCTCTCCTGTCTGGGAAATACGGGTAGTTCTCGACTTACCGACTGTGGCTAAGCAAAATAGTTGTTGAGTGGCCTTTGCCTCACTGTACAACCTTTCTTGCCCCTGTTGCTAAGCGAACCATGCCGTTGTTAAGTTAGTAACGCGGTTGTAAAGTGAACCTGGCTTCCCCGTTGACTTTGCTGGTCAGAAAGTCGCAAAAGGGGGTCCTGTGACCAGGGGACCCTGCAGCTGTCATAAGTACATGCCAGTTGCCAAGCCTCTGAGTTTTGATCACGTGACCGTGGGGATGCTGCAGCGGTCGTAAGTGTGAAAACTGGTCCCAAGTCCCTTCTTTCCAGTGCTGTTGTGACTTCAAGCAGTCAGTAAACAAATAGTTGTCAGTCAACAGGGACATGAGTTGCAGATTTCCAGAGGAAAACAAGAATGCTTTTGGGGGAGACTGAAAGGTTCCAGGAATGGAAGCCCTGTTTTGTGCATCCCAAACACGAGATTATTTGTCTGAAATGGCATAGGGCTCCCTGCCTGAGCAGCGGGTTGGACTAGATGACCTCCAAGGTTCCTCCCAATTCTGTTATTCTATTCGTCTTCTATTCTATTCTATTTTCCATTCTATTCATATTCTATTCTATTCTATTTTCTATTCTATTCTGTATTCTCTATTCTATTTTCTATTCATATTCTGTTCTGTTCTGTTCTATTGTCTATTCTATTTTCCATTCTGTTCATATTCTATTCCAGTGTTTCTCAACCTTGACAATTTTAAAGCATGTGGACTTCAACTCCCAGAATTCCACAGCCAGCATTGCTGGCTGTGGAATTCTGGGAGTTGAAGTCCACATGCCTTAAAATTGTCAAGGTTGAGAAACACTGTTCTATTCTATTCTATTCTATTCTATTCTATTCTATTCTATTCTATTCTATTCTATTCTATTCTATTCTATTCTATTCTATTCTATTTTCCATTCTATTCATATTCTATTCTATTCTATTTTCTATTCTATTCTATTCTTTATTCTGTATTCTCTATTCTATTTTCTATTCATATTCTGTTCTGTTCTGTTCTATTGTCTATTCTATTTTCCATTCTGTTCATATTCTATTGTATTCTATTGTATTCTATTCTATTCTATTCTGTATTTCTATTCTATTCTGTATTTCTATTCTATTCTATTCTATTCTATTCTATTCTATTTTCCATTCTATTCATATTCTATTCTATTCTATTTTCTATTCTATTCTATTCTTTATTCTGTATTCTCTATTCTATTTTCTATTCATATTCTGTTCTGTTCTGTTCTATTGTCTATTCTATTTTCCATTCTGTTCATATTCTATTGTATTCTATTGTATTCTGTATTTCTATTCTATTCTGTATTTCTATTCTATTCTTATGAAAAAAAATTAATGAGGCAGGAGAGATGTCATCCCATCTCAGAGCTACAGTTTCACTCCAAGCTCAAAGGCATTATCCTTTCTGGGAGCAAACACTTCAAAGCGCATCTTCTCCGTGATACTCTAAGTCGCTAGTCCTCATTGTCCTCTTCTCTTTCAGGAATCCCACAGAAGCCCCAAATCTCGGGTTACTCAGGTCCTCTTAGGGAAGGAGACGTAGCCCTGTTGACGTGTGCCTCCTCTGGCAGTAAGCCAGCTGCTCAGCTTAGATGGAATAAAGGGGATAGAGTCTTGACAGGTAAGCCACAAACAAAGCTATTCAAAAACCTAAGAAGGACGTCAGAATGGGTCATCCAGTTTGTTTCCCAGGTGTAGTCAAGGTTTTAATGAAGCCTTCGTAAAATTAAGAGCCTTACCTTTACCATTCTGTATTGACTGGTAGACTGCATTTGAACATGGAAGCACAGGTGCTTGTTTTCCTCTCTAGATTTAGCTCCTATTAAACCAGTGACCCTTAACGTACAGTAACCTGTGACCAGGTTAATTATCTGCAAGTTAATTATCTCTAAGTAGTGTCAAATTACATGCCAATATATAAATACTTGATTTTGTGATTTTTTTTTCTCTCTCTCTCCCAAACAGGCCAGTCGTTGGAAGTCTCCAAAGATGCAAACGGGAAAACTTTTACAGTCAGCAGCCAAGTCGAAATTATGGTTGGCAAAGAGGACGATGGAGCAGACGTGACGTGCACGGTGGACCACTCCTCTCTGCAAATCTTTGAGAAATCCGCCTCGCAGCGTCTCTCCGTCTTCTGTATGTGGCTCAGGCGACGCCCGTGACTTATTTCAAAATTGTGATGGCATGAGTTCTAAGCCTGGCCTGTTGCTTTGATCTCTGAGCTTGTTTGATTAGGTTGCTAACGTTTCGTCTCCATTCCAGGGGACATCGTCCACGCGCTTCGAATTGTGCTCGTCTGTCAGAGCACTGGCCTTTGAATACCTTTTTAATGTGATTGTCCTGGTTCTGACAGATGAAACTTTCCCAAGAACTTAGAGGCATTGTTTACCTTAAAGAATCTTTATTTGAGAAGCATAGCGTGGAGGATTAACACAGTTGAAGCCAACAACTGGATTCCCCTCCCCTGAGCCCATAGTATCAAAGCACAATTCCCTCCTCCAATTAACAGTCATAAATCACGTTCTCCAGTTAGCTTGAAATGCAGGCTTCCCCTCCTTTACTCCAACCCACCATTTCTTATCATCTCTTATTTCAAAAGCCCTGAATTCACACACTATTACAATATTGTTATGTCTAACTAACTCCCATCACATTCCTCCTCCTCCCCCAGTATCATCTAACTCTAAGAGTAAAGTATAAGAGAGAGAAAAGTTGCATCTCCATATGTTGTCCAAGCAAGAAGATGCAATGTTAGCAGCATTGACAGTGATGGAAATTGGTGTGGATGTTGTTGTCCGGATGTTGCTGAGTCTGTTTGTGGGCTGTTTGACTGGCTCGTTGTTGTTGCTGGGCCACAGTCCTTGGTGTTTAAGTATCGTCAGTGTGGTGCCACTGGTGTTTGGTCTGGTCTGGTTTCGGGTCTGGTTTCGAGTTGTTTATTTGGGTGGCGGTTGTTGTCGGGATGTGGTCTGGTTTCTTGTGGGCGGGGGTTGTGATTTTTGCACAAACCAGACCATGGCTCAGAAGCAACTGAACAAACGACACCATTTGCATCACACAGACGATACTTAAACACCAAAGACTGTGGGCCCAGCAACAACAAACAACCAATCAAACAGACCAAAAGCAGACCGTGACTCAGCAACATCTGGGCAAAAAGGTATTTAAAGGCCAGTGCTCTGACAGACGAGCACAACTCAAAGCATGCTGAAGAGGTCCCCCTGAATGGAGATGAAACATTTGCAGCCAAATCGCCAAGCTCGGAGATCAAAGCAACAGCCCGACTACTAATATTCAAACACATTTTGATTTGGAGCCTGCCACACTGTTCATCCGCCTTGGCCACTTAGAGATAGGTGGACTTCAACTCCCAGAATTCCCCCCCTTTTAAATTTCCCTAAAAGGCCTTCTTGAAATAAAAATGACGAGAACCCTTGCACTCTTCGAAAGAAAATCATACACATAAACACACAATTCAAAACTGAGTTGTCTCGGTTGCTCTTCATTTGTCCTTCTCCCTCCCTCTCTACCTTTCCTTTAATGTTGTGCCTTTCTAGACCAGAGGTCTTCAAACTTGGCCCTTTGATGACTTGTGGACTTCAACTCCCAGAATTCCTCAGCCAGTTGAAGTCCACAAATCACAAAAGGGTCAGGTTGGAAGACCTCTGGGATAGACCATCAGGGTTATTTAAGAGCAATTCATTCTTGTTAAAGACGTTTTAAGATAAACATTGAGACCAGGGGTCTTCAGACTTGGCCCTTTGATGACTTGTGGACTTCAACTCCCAGAATCCCTCAGCCAGCACTGCCGGCTGTGAAGATTTCTGGGAGTTGAAGTCCCTTCATCTTAAAGTTGCCATGTTCTAAATCAGGGGTCTTCAAACTTGGCCCTTTGATGACTTGTGGACTTCAACTCCCAGAATTCCTCAGCCAGGCACGCCTTGAGTTGAAGTCCACAAGTCATCAAAGGGCCAAGTTTGAAGACCCCTGGTCTAGACTGTGTTCTTGAAATAATGAGGATGATTCTGTGGCAGGCCACTTTGGAATACTGAGAGAGGGCAAAACCAGCTTTTAATACGCAAAGAGAACCGCCTTGCTTTGCAGCATGTCAGCGTCTCATTGATTGTTATTTTTTAATTAAAAAATGTCTTTTAAATAAAGTTCCGAGAGAGAAAGAGCTTTCAAAATGGCAAGGAAGGCTTTGAAGCAGATGCCAGGGCAATAGAATGACTCATCTCTGGATTTGGGTGACCCCAATAAAGAATCATAATGAATCCATAGTTGTCCAGACGGAATATAGGTAGTCCTTGACTTACAACTGTTCATTTAGCGACCGTTCAAAATTACAACAGCACTGAAAAAGGGGACTTTGGACCCCTTTTCACAGCTGCGACCTTTGAACCATCCCCAGGGGCACGCGATCAAAATCCAGACGCTTGGCAACTGACTCCTATTTACGACGGTTGCAGCGTCCCGGGATCACTTTTGCCACCTTCTGACGAGCGAAGTCAACGGGGAAGCTGGATTCACTTTAACAACCGGGCGACTCTCTTATCAACTGCTAACTCTTTTTTTTTTCTCTCCTTGGTCGTCTTCTCCGCAGACAAACCGACGGCAAAAATCGAATCCAAACCGGAGCGTCCACAAGAAGGGGACAGCTTAGTGCTTCAGTGCAAAGGAGAAGGGAATCCGATGTAAGTGTCCTGTCCTCTCGTAAAAATGCCGTTTTTCTCCAGCCTTTATCCGACCTCTTCTTCCAGCTTTGTGGCTTTTGATCTCGGAGAAAACCAAGCTTAAAACGGGAGCTGAGAATTTATCTTTCGTGGGTCTCCCCTTAACAGAATAACAGAGCTGGAAGTGACCTCAGAGGTCTTCTAGTCTAACCCGCTTGAGAGTGGGTTAACGGTGGGCTCTCTCTCTCTGAAATTTTTACGGTAAGAAAATAAATCAATCCTGCTACCCAAATCTTCTCAAAGGCTTAACGAAGTTAATGTCAGGGATGAAACCTTTCCAGCTATAGGCCTCTGCATTTCAACTTGCCTTTAAATTAAGGCGGGGAGGGAGGTGTTATTTTCAATTGGGTTAAATGGAGAAACGAAACCTCTTCGATTCAGCTGAAGACTGTGAGAACCTGAAACCTATTCAAGGACACCAGAAGAGGTGTGGATTTGAAGCAGACGGTTCCCATAACAAAGTGAACTTGTTTATGTGGACCAAGTAAGACATTGGGGGTTTGGCTGGGAAAACTATTGTTTAAGTCTAGGAATTGGAACCTCAGAGTTAGTTTTGCTTCGATGTAACCACACCGTGCATTCAGTAAACCCAGCTAAGATTTTTGGAGATGGAATGAACCCGGAGTTTTATTTGGATTCTCAAGTTGGATGTTGACAGTTAAGTTGCTTTTTGAAACAGGTGGGTCTATGTGGGAGACGGTTGTGATTTTGAGTTCGCAGCTTCCCACACTTGCACACCCAGGAGAAGTGAAATTTGGCAGCCCACGTAAAGGAGACTAAAATGAGGAACATTTGCATAATTGTTTTTATTTTGCGTTTTCCTTTTTTGAATTTTTCTCTGCTTTGGAAAAAGAAGTGTTGTTGGGAAAAGCACTTCTGGCTTTGGTGCTTTTCAGGCAAGCATAGCATATATAGCTTTTTCAACACATCATTAACCATGAGGACTACAAGCTTATTGGAGATCCTCCGGAAGTCAAATTTGTAACCAATGGTGTCCCTTTGGCTTTTTTTTTTTAAATTCCTACAGAATTGTGCTTGTGTTTTGCTGTAAATAGCATAAGTATATCTATTGCCAGTAAGTTCGCTGTTTTATTTTTCAGCTGCCTACATACTGTGTTTGTGTATGTGTGTGTGTGTGTGTGTGTGTGTGTGCTTTCAGTACCCTGCAAAAAATAATAAATGGTTTGTGATCAAATAAAAGTCCTACAGCAGCAAAAATAATGAAATAAAATAAAAATAAAACTAGAAGCGAAGAAGCAGATGCAAGCATATTTTGAAGGGGGCAGTGAGTAGGAATGCAGATAAAAATTAATCTTAGCCAGACCGTGGAATCAATCCTGGCTATTTTTCAGTTTTTTTATTCTTATTGTTTCTTTTAATTTTTCAGGGACAGGTTCCAAGGGTTACTATAGAAATTGAAATGATAAATACAAACATTCTTCAATTTGTAGCCACAGTGAGCTCAAAATTACATTATAAGTCGAGGCACCGGATGACTGCAAGTGAATTTCTGGTGTTTTTTTCATGGTGGACGTTCAAATGAGTGCCAGGGTGATTCAGCAGCCCGTTCATTTGAATGAGTGTTTTTCTTCTGGAAATGGGTGAAACCTTGGCAAAATGGTGGACACGTGACTGCAGAACATTGTGACGGTTGGACAGCTGACGACGTGGTCACCTGACCACAGGGGGCACCAGAACCATTTGCGACCACCAGGGGGTACTTTACAGCAGGGCTCTCCAACCCGGGTAACTTTTAAGAGTGGTGGACTTCAACTCCCAGAATTCCTCAGACAGACAGGTGAAGTTGTGGACTTCAACTCCCAGAATTCCTCAGACAGGCAAAGTTGTGGATTTCAACTCCCAGAATTCCTTAGCCAGCCATGCTGGTGGTGGAATTCTGGGAATTGAAGTCCACCCGTCTTAAAATTGCCAAGGTTGGGAGACCCTCATTTTACGGGCCCTAAAGCACTTGTTTACGTGGGCTGCCAAATTTCGCTTCTCCTGGGTGTGCAAGTGTGGGAAGCTGCGAACTCAAAATCACAACCGTCTCCCACACAGACCCACCTGTTTTAAAAAGCAACTTAACTGCCAACATCCAACTTGAGAATCCAAATAAAACTCTGGGTTCATTCCATTTCCAAAAATCTTAACTGGGTTTATTGAATGCACGGCGTGGTTACGTCGAAGCAAAACTAACTCTGAGGTTCCAATTCCTAGACTTAAACAATAGTTTTCCCAGCCAAACCCCCAACGTCTTACTTAGTCCACATAAACAAGTTCACTTTGTTATGGGAACCGTCTGCTTCAAATCCACACCTCTTCTGGTGTCCTTGAATAGGTTTCAGGTTCTCACAGTCTTCAGCTGAATCGAAGAGGTTTCGTTTCTCCATTTAACCCACTTGAAAATAACACCTTCCCTTCTCTTTGATCCATGGATCTGTTTGAAATCGTTTTGAGACGTCTCTCTTTTTCCTTTCCTTAACAGCCCTCAGGAATACAGGTGGGAGAAGGATGGAGCTGACACCGCCTTGTTGGATGCTCAAGATGGCATCCTCAGCTTCCCCAACCTAAACAAAAGCGACAGTGGGACTTATATTTGCTATGCTTCCAATCTGGTGGGCAGGTCTTCTGCGAAATACACCCTGTCCGTCAGCGGTAAGACGTGTTTTGTAGCCCCCTCTGCCTCCTAGATGACTTATTAACAGAATAATAGAATTGGAAGGGACCTTGGAGGTCATCTAGTCCAACCCCCTGCTCAGGCAGGAAACCCTATAGTACCATTTTGGACAAATGGCTGTCCAGTCTCTTCTTAAAAACTTCCAGTGTTGGAGCATTCACCGCTCCTGGAGGCAGGTTGTTCCACTGGTTAATTGTTCTAACTGTCAGGAAGTTTCTCCTTAGTTCTAGGTTGGCTTCTCTCTTTGATTAGTTTCCATCCGTTGCTTCTTGTCCTGCCTTCTTCAGGTGCTTTGGAGAACAGTTTGACTCCCCTCTTCTTTGGGGCAGCCCCTAATCCTTAATCCTAATCCTAGGAAACGCCCTCACCCCATGCCAGCTCTTTTCACTTACCTCAAAGGGCTGTTGTGCAAATGGCAATTGTGAGGCAGGTGCCAGCCTTGACAAATTCTTTTAGTTACGGGCAACGTCTACAGCCTAGTTTTCTGCACCAGAGGGACAGGCAGAAATTCACTGGGGTTGCAAAGGTCATTAACCCAAATAAACCCCATTAAAAATTAACTTCAGACAATATCAGAGTTATTAAAAATTCATCTAGAGCAATCTAATAAAGGTCCTAATTTTGTTACGAAGATTGGCCTACCAGGGGTCCTGGTGGATACAGGAAAGGAGGGATATCCATATTTGTCCTGGTTAGCAACTTTTATTGCAACAACAAACTAAATTGAAACCCTGAAAGATCCATTTTAGCTCTGCAGAGTCAGGGAATGAAAGTTGAAAATCCCAAAGAATTTGGTTTACATTTTGTCTTGGCCAAGAATGGAAAATGGCCATCATTCTTGATCAACCTTAGTTGATCACTAATTTGGTGAAGTTACTACGGAGCTACAAACAACTACGGTTGTTGTGCAGCTTTCCAAACATATCACAATGCTGTGCGAATTGTTGTCGTTTTTAGCCTACCCATCCGTTTACATGTTGAGCCTATATTTTCTGTGTCGTTCAGAAATTCACCTCTGCTATTTGCAAAATTTGCACTCTGGGTCACCTGTGTTTTGTGGGGGTGTGTGCATTTTTTAAAAAGAAACGCACAAACTTATGGCGATGACAGTATTTCTGGCTACGAAGAGCAAATACAGTGAATGGGCAAATGTAGTTATGGATTAAGATGGCGTTTCTCAACCTTGACCATTTTAAGATCTGAGGACTTCAACTCCCAGAATTCCCCAGGTAGCGTGGCTGGCTGGGGGATTCTGGGAGTTGAAGTCCACAGATCTTAAAGCTGCCAAACTCAAGAAAAATTGGATTAAGGCACTGAGAAGACGTGGGTCCATTAGCTATTGAAGCTCACTAGATAAATTTGGGCCAGTTGTTGGCTAGGTTTCCATCGGGTGGGAGCTGAAAGAAGCAAGCCATGTTCTGAGTGGCTTATCTGGATACTCTAGCCTAGATATCCCTGCTTGCTGAGATAATATCATAGCATCTTAAAGACAAATGAAAGTATTCTGGTACATGGGTATGAAACGCAGAAACAGCGAGCAATAAAGTGACTTTGCAGAGGAGATGATGAACTTTGCTTTAGCCCCTGAATCTCGCATTCTGCTTCCATCTGGATAGATGCCAGTCCCATGACACCACAAAGGAGCAGCTATCACGCCATTGTTGGGGGCGTGGTAGCCTTCATCATCTTCTTCCTCCTTATCCTCCTCATCGTTCTGGGACACTACTTGATTCGGCACAAAGGTAAGGGCCAGCCCCTTCCTGTCCCTTCGGTCCCCCCCCCATTCCATCTTCATGTGTCTTGGAGTTCCACTGCCCCAGCTCTTAGCTGTTAGGCCTCGGTCAATCTGTTGCTCAGGTTGGAGGCAGACAGCAAGCGCTGGACTTACAGGCACGCATTTAGCGGCCATCCGAAGTTACAATGTCACTGACAGGAGTCACGGAGGGCCAGTCTTTGCGCTTATGGCCCTGGCAGCCACCCCGGGGTCACCTGGTCAAAATTCTAGCGCTTGGCCTCAGAGGCAGGAATAACGTAGAGCCTCCGATGCTCCTCCCTTTTTATCCGCAAAAATGTGTGGTCTTTTTTACTTAGGAATTGAGGCAAATAACTCTCATTTGTCTTCTTCCATCCCTCTTTCCCTCTTCATGCTTCCTTCCTCCCTTTCTCTCTCTCTCTCTCTCTTCTCCTCCTCCACCTCCCTCCCTCCCTCCTTATCTTCTTTCCTCTTTTCCACTCTCCTTTTAATTTTCTTCTCCTGCCTTCCCTCACTTCCTCCATCCTTCCTTCCTTTCTTTCATCTTCCCTCCCTCCCGTTCACCTTACTTCCTTCTCTATGATCTTACTTCCTCTTGCTCTTCCTCTTCCTCTCCCTTTCATTTTCCTTCCTTTCTTCTCTATCACCATCCTTTCTTCCCTTCCTTCCTTCCTTTTCTTTCCTTCCTTCTCTATCATCTTCCTTCCTCCCGCTCTCCCTCCCTCCCTTTCATTTTCCTTCCTTTCTTCTCTATCACCATCCTTCCTTCTCTTCCTTCCTTCCTTCCTTCCTTCCTTCCTTCCTTCTCTATCATCTTCCTTCCTCCCACTCTCCCTCCCTCCCTTTCATTTTCCTTCCTTTCTTCTCTATCACCATCCTTCCTTCCCTCCCTCCCTTCCTTCTTTCCTTCTTCTCTTATCATCTTCCTTCCTCCCGCTCTCCCTCCCTCCCTTTCATTTTCATTCCTTCCTTCTCTATCACCACCCTTCCTTCCTTCTCACTCTCCCTCCCTCCCTCCCAGGTACCTACCTGACCCATGAGGCCAAAGGCTCAGACGACGCCCCGGATGCCGACACAGCCATTATCAACGCAGAGGGAGGTCAACCAGGCGGGGATGACAAGAAGGAATATTTCATCTAAGAGGGGAAGGGTGGGGCATGGTGGCAGGGCAGCAAGGGGGGAGAAAGAGGAGGGAGGAGGAGGAGGAGGAAGGGAAAAAAAAGGAAGAAGTAGTGGCCAATTGGACCCCGACCTCAACCATTGGATGACAACGGAACCCACCCACCCAATATGTCTATGGCATTTCTCTCGTGCCCAGGAAATAATTGGACGGAGAGACCGGAGAAAGGCAGGGCCGAGATTAACGGTAGACGGAGAAGGAGAAAGAGAGAGAAAGAGAGAGAGAGAGAGAAAGAAGGAGGGAGGGGCACAAAAAGATCAGCTGGCTCATGATGCTTCTTGAACTTGTATAAAACATTGCAACCACGTGGAAGGGGGGGAAGTCCCCCCCACCCCACCTGAACATTGGGAATCCTTGGAAACCAACAAAAGCCCCCCGCAGCTTTTCCTGCTTGCTTGTATCTACATTCCTGCGGCTGCCAAGCTCACACTAAACACACAGAGCTGAAGAGTGAGTGGTGATGCTATCTTCCTTCCCGTTCTCCTTCCTTCCTTCCTTCCTTCCTTCCTTCCTTCCTTCCTTCCTTCCTTCCTTCCTTCCTTCCTTCCTTCCTTCCTTCCTTCTGGCTTGTTTTCAGGACTGTTGGTTTGAGGGGGGGGTCTCTCCCCTCTCCTCTTCTCCTCCCCTCCCTTTCCCCCCCCTTTTTTTCCTTTTTCCTTTTCCAAGGTCTCTGGTTCCTGTCCCCTTCTGTTGTGGGCATGTCTTGATGGTAGGGTTAGGGGGGCGTTTGAGGGATTGGATGGGTCTGCGTTCTTTAGGAGGCTCCTCATTGTGGGCTACGGCCTCCAGGATAAAATCAGCTTGTGCAAAACAAAAAAAAAAAAAACAAAAAAAAAAAACCAACCCACCAAAAACCCAAATCAATAAATTGGGAGGTTAGCATACACGGCTCTGGAGTATAGACCCCCCATGGGTGCTGTGTAGGTCCTTCCACCCAGTGAGAAATCTTTTTAATTTCTCCTGAAAATCGGATCTTGGAGGAGTGGGTGGAGGACCAACAGGTCCAGATGAATTGAACCGAGGAACGAAGTAAGATTCATTTCAGAAGATCGAAGAGTTCCGCGGGCCTCAAATGATGCCGCTGGTGTTTGAAGAATCTTTTGTTCCTTGGGTCCTCCTGAAAAAGATGGAAGGCTCTCTTTGTTTTTGAAGTCTTTCTTGATCTGGTGCCCGTTCCTTAAATCTTCTTCAAACAACTCGGCACCAGTTACCTGAGTCCTCTTCATTCAGAAAAAAAAATAATCTTAAATCATTTGGATTCTCGGTTTGGATAAATTGCTACTAGTGATTTAAATTCTGAATAATTGGCGTCACTTCCTCGGGGCCAGTGATCTGGACGAATTAATACCAGGGATTTGAGTACCAAAATTACTCCAGCCCTCTTGATGTTGAGCACCAGTGATTCGGATCCAAGTTTTGGACAAAGGGGTCATTGATTTGGATCCTTTTCATTCAGACAAATTGGTACCCGCAGCTCGGATCTTTGCGATTCGGAACAATCGGTCCTTGATAACTGCTTGATTTGGACAACGAGTACCAATCGCTCGAGTGATGTTGAAGAACCGGTATCTCTTACTCTGGGTTCTCGTGATTTGGACGAATTTGGGAGGGGGGGGGTCTGCACTTGGATCCGCCTACTTTGTGTGGGTACCAGTTCCCGGGGGGGGAGGGAAAAAGTGGGGAAGGGTCTATGCCGAGGGGAAAGTCCTTGTGAACTGATTTTATCCTTCAGTCTCGTTTCGTTGCTCTCTCTGTCTGAAGAGAAGAATGTTGTTTTTGTGGTCTGTGTAAACGAGGGGCGCCAGCTACCCAATTGAAGTCCCTACCCAAACCCATGGCAAAAAAAAAAAAAATTGTGACAGTGTAGTTGGGTGTCGCCAAAGCTTCCCAATCCTGGGAGGTGGGGATGGTGGTGGACACGGGTGTTCTAAAGGGGTCGGGATGGAGGCCCCTCGCCAGGGTCTTCCTCATTGAGCCACACTGTGTCAGTGTACAAGGGTATCACACCCTTCTGCGTCTTCCTTGTCGTAGAGAGGAGAAAGGACTTTGAGGGGTGGGGGGGAGCATCACAAATTCCAGCCTCCAAAGCGTCCAGCAATGGGGAGAGTTGCATCAACAGGGTTCTTGAAAGCAACAGCCTCCGCCGTAAACCCTTATTGTTCACTGCTAAATGGGGGAGAAGGGAGGCCACTTGGATCTCACCCCCACCCCAATGAATACAATTACAAGCAAATGGCCGCCATTTTCTATCACCCAGACAGGAAATGGTGGCGTTTGGCAAACTCACTTGTGCTCCGTTTCATTGCAAATCCCACGTCTCGATCTCAACGATGGGATCCCGGAAGGATAAGTTTATGTTTACTCACAATCAGGAAAAACTCGCTTGATTTTTTTGTGTGTGTGAAGATCAGGCCCGGAAAGTAATAAGCTTGCCAGCCGATGCGACAACAAATTGTAAACCTTCGTAACAACACACTTTTTTAAAAAGTAAAGCATCTACCCGGCCGCTTTATCATAAAAGCCTATAGTAAATGAAGGGAGGGGAAAAAAAATCACACGACCACTGCCAGTGTTTTAAAAGTTTTCACCAACGCCTGAGTGAGGGCTAGGAACATGGTGGATCTTTGCATGAAATAAAGCAACATGAACCTGAAATATTTGCACGAAACAAAAAGGGTTGACTTTTGGCATTTTAACATCCAGTCCGGGGTGGGTAAATCTGTTGCCTTAGCTTTGCGAGTTTACAACAACTGTTTAGTGTTTTGTTTTGTTTTTAATTTAGCAGGACAGGTATACAGGCAGAGAACAAAATCAACACAATTTTTGTGTTGATTCCTAGTTTTGGCAGGATGTAGCATCTGGGAGGGAAATCTTTCTCCAGCAGATTTTGCAATGCTGGGTCTCCAAAACCACCCAACATCCAACCTGTATCCATGCATGATCTTCTGGCCACTTTTATAATTCAGATCTGCAGCCTGGCTGGAGATAGCTAGAATTTCCAGAATAAACTGGATTTATTTCATCCGGTCATTTATTTGGAATTTCTCAGCGTATGATTTGAGGCCGCTAAAAAAACCCAACCTCTGGATAGATGATTGAGTCCCCTACCCCACATCTAAGGAAGGATCGTGATTTGTGAGGGACCCATGGAAGATCTCATTAAGAATTATCTCCTGGAGTCATGCAACTCCACGTTGCATCCGTGCGATGGGACAAATCTGTGCAGGGAAATCCCACAAGCTGATTCAGTGGCTTGAATGGAACAGAGCCATTCGGATGACTTGGGAAAAGGTCTTGAAAATGTGATTTGTCGGAATCCAGCTGGACATTTCCAACCCAGCCCTCCTGTTCGGAACTTCAAAGCAGTCTTTCAGATCACATCCGTCGGAATCGGCTCTCTGGATATTCTGATTTTTCCAATGGCATGGATCCAGCAAAGTGGATTAAACTTGGTTTTCAGCACTTCGTCTCTCTTTTCGAAAGCAATGTCCTCTTCATGGGGCAATATGGGGTGGAAATACGAACACAGTATTTCTCCCCCTTGGCACGTTTAAGATGGGTGGGCTTCATCTCCCAGAATTCCCCTGCCAGCTTTGCTGGGAGTTGAAGTCCATCCATCTTAAACTTGGCAAGGTGGACAGATAACTGGCCTAAAGTTTTAAGAGCGCAAATCCACCAGGCCTCAATCAATAGGAGAAAAGCTGACCATTAAAGTCTGCAAGGTCTTTCTGTGCTGGAAAGACAAACACAAGGTTACTTGTGGCTGTGTGTGTTTTGTGTGCATCGCTAATTAGAGGCGGTGTTTTGCCCTGGCTGTCTCTTTCCGCAGGCAACAATTGCTTCCTTTGTGGATGTTTCCTCTTCAGCTATTTGGGTGTGTTCATTTCCTACCCAATGCAGGGACTGCATTGCCCTCTTCAAACAGAGCGGCTGCTTTTGCTGTTTTAAACTCTCTGCCTGTTTTTTTCCCCCTGTTTTTCCCTGGGTGACTCCGCCTGCCCCAATCCCCACTCCGAAAAGACGGGTTCAGCCTCAGTCAGCTGTCTGTGTCGCATTTAAAAACCGAAGCGCATGGATTTTAATGTTTGCATGGCTTTGCCAGTTAGGACATGCTTTAAGAGTAACAGGCAGTTGCTTTTGCTAAAAGAAACAAAATATTTCAACTTCTAGAGGGCTGTTCTCTTTCTCTCTCTCTCTCTCTCTCTTTCTTTCTTTCCTTCCTTCTTTCTTTCTTTGTAATAAAGCTTTGCAATGGGTCTGTAAAGAGATACCACGCCAATTGTTCCTATTATGCAAAGGATGCCCTCATATGGACTAGTACCATGAGTTTTTCAGACATGCTTTTGCTAAAAGAAAAAAAATTCAACTCCTGCAGGACTGCTCTTTCTTTCTTTCCTTCTTTCTTTCTTTCTTTGTAATAAAGCTTTGCAACGGGTCCGTAAAGAGATACCACGCCAATTGTTCCTATTATGCAAAGGATGCCCTCATATGGACTAGTACCATGAGTTTTTCAGACATGCTTTTGCTAAAAGAAAAAAAATTCAACTCCTGCAGGACTGCTCTTTCTTTCTTTCCTTCTTTCTTTCTTTCTTTGTAATAAAGCTTTGCAACGGGTCCGTAAAGAGATACCACGCCAATTGTTCCTATTATGCAAAGGATGCCCTCATATGGACTAGTACCATGAGTTTTTCAGACATGCTTTTGCTAAAAGAAAAAAAATTCAACTCCTGCAGGACTGCTCCTTCTTTCTTTCTTTCCTTCTTTCTTTCTTTGTAATAAAGCTTTACAACGGGTCCGTAAAGAGATACCACGCCAATTGTTCCTATTATGCAAAGGATGCCCTCATATGGACTAGTACCATGAGTTTTTCAGACATGCTTTTGCTAAAAGAAAAAAAATTCAACTCCTGCAGGACTGCTCTTTCTTTCTTTCTTCCTTCTTTTTCTTCTTTCTTTCTTTCTCTTCTTTCTTTCTCTTCTTTCTTCTTTCTTTCTTTCTTTCCTTCTTTCTTTCTTTGTAATAAAGCTTTGCAACGGGTCCGTAAAGAGATACCGTGCCAATTGTTCCTATTATGCAACGGATGCCCTCATATGGACTAGATTCTAGAACCATGAGTTTTTCAGACATGTAAATATTTGATTTCTGGAATAGAGGGGCCTTCTGAATTTATTTCCTCTACTCTCTCTCTCTAAGAAATAAATGGCTTTGTATCATCAACACCGCTGCAAGAATAGATAAACGAAAATAATAATTCAAGATGGCCGTTGAGGGCTGTGGTTTTATTGGTGGTGTTATTGTTGCTATCATTATTGTCATTATTATTGCTCTTACTGTTATCATGCCATCTTTTCAGGCGGTCACTTTCATGACAGATCTTGAAAAACCACAATTTATTTTTTTTAAATCAATCTTTGTAGGAAAGGAAGGGAGTGTGTATTTCTCAAGGCTTTTTTTTTTAATCCCTGTATTTATTAGCAGAATCGAAGAAAGGACAGTGCTTTGTTAAGTTTGGGTCTCTGATGCAAAAGGCAATGCAGATCCTCAATATTTTGGGGTGGTGGGGGAAGGATTTGATCGGCAACTTTCTCCCTCTAATTTCCTGGCACAGTTACAAAATAAAAGCAGAAAGAAATCAGTTCAGACCCCTGAAAAGGGCAACCGAGATTTAAAGGGAAGCTGGATAAAAAGCAGAAGGAAACAAGAGAATAAGAATAAAGGGATAGAAAAGGAGAATGCCCCACCCATTTCATGCCCTGCCTGGTTTTGTCCTGGCCCCACCCACTTTGCATTCTGGCCCCGCCCTCTGCTCACTTGGATCCCATCTTCCTCCAACTTCTGAGAAAACATTCTCAACCCCCAGCCATGTTCCTAGTCCTCAAGATCAACATTTTTTTTACTTTTTTTTTTGCCTGTTCCTCCTTTCCCTTCCCTCTGAAGGTTTCTTAGGGAATCTCCTGCTTTCTTCCATCACCCTTGCCCCCACCTCACAACAGCCCTGCAAGGAAACGGTCCAGAAAGCCTAGAACCAATTAAACGAATCAATTGAGCCTGAGACAGGGAAGAGAGAGAAGGCCGGAGTGTTTCCGTCTTGACGTATCGTTCAAATGCAGGGATGGAATTGTTCCTATGAGACAGGCTGTTAAATTGCAAAACTGCAAAGATTTATTGACCGCGTGGTTGGTTGAGTCGAGCAGAGACTCTGCTCCACAGCCTCTCTACCGCCCGTCGTTCTATAACTTAAAATAAAAAATAACCAGGTCTGCAACTAATATCCCAATAACATTGCACCGCGGCGATCTTAGTGGCAAAGAACTGCAAAATCTAGTTACAACTCCGGGGAACATAAATAAATTGTGCCTTTTCAGTCAGCCAGAAAAGAACCCAGTCCTACGTATTTTTTTATTATTATTATTTAACAGTGCATCAGCAAAAGATCGGAAACAAAACCCAGTTCTTAGAAAGAGCAGAATCCCTCTCCTCATAAAAAAAAGCAAAATTTTTAAAACTCAGCTGTCTTCTAACCAGCTGGTCAGTGAACTCACATCTAACGTGCCCATTGTGCTAAACCTAGTTAATTGTCAGCTGAGTTAAATGTCATTTGAGGGGATTGTGGTTGTGCCAAATCTGCCAGTCTGGTTTAATACCTTGCCAATCCAGAGTGGGGATTGTATGGTGGGAAGCCTGTTGTGTCTTCCCAAAATGAGACTTGCAGAGATAAGGGATAACAAACCTAGTGACTTAACATCACTTAAATAGGAGGGCGGAAAAAAACAAAACACTTTGCACTTTTAAAAGGAACACACACACACACACCCTTGCATTTTGAAAAGTCTGGCTCTGATTATCCCTTCTGCCCTTAGAGATCAAGACAGATCGTCACTTAAAGTTGTGACAGATACAAATATGCTGTACAAATCGCCTCTGGGAACTGGGGGAGGGGGCTATAAAACTGTCCCACCTCCCTCCCCAAGTCTGTAAGTTGTCCTCTCTCTAAATTGTCATCCGGTTAACATCTTCTCCCGTGTGAAACAGCTCTCATTCTGCACATCAGCATCACAAGAACCAATTGTGTGTCAGCTCATTTGTCTCCCCGGCCTCCATTTTTCCACCAGAATAATTTCTCAACCGCCGTGAGAGGCTTGCAAAGTGTGCATCTGTTGTGTTTTGCACCTCCACCCTCCTCTTTTCTTCCTTGGGAAGAGTGACAGCCCTTTGACAGACGGTCCACAAACCTTGAGATCTGATTCCAGAGGTTGGCTGGGCCAGGCCCCTGCATTTTATTGAGACCCCTGAGGACCTCTAATTATAATAATATAATAAAGTTGGAAGGGACCTTGGAAGTCATCTAGTCCAACCCCCTGCTCAGGCAGGAAACCCTGTACCATTTCAGCCAAATGGCTGTCCAGTCTCTTCTTAAAAACCTCCAGTGTTGGAGCATTCACCGCTTCTGGAGGCAAGGAGTTCCACCGATTAATTGTTCTGTCAGAAATTGACCCCTCCCTGCTTCATATTGCTTCCAATACTATCAGCCCCCTCTTTTTTTTAACTCTACCTACCACCAAGAGGGAACTATGATGGTGATAAGCAGGTGCACAAAATGTTGCATCTCTTTGCAAATGTTCATGCCATCCGCAAGACTATTTTCTCCGCACTTTTAACACGAACAGGGGATCTTCCGTTGCTAAATGCCAGCAGGCTGCTCCCGTTGCTTCCAACCCATCAGCAGCTTTTTCAGCTAATAACCGCTGTCAGAAATGTGGGTCCCCCCCTTTTTTTAAAAAAAAAAAAAGGCGAATGATATTTGAATAAGCTGCTCTTTACATCCACGGAAGCCATCTTTTAAGAAGGCAAACCAGGGGGAGCGTTCAGTCAAACAGACTTAGGAGGGTGATGCATGGAAGGGAGGAATCTGGGCTGGGATTTCGGGGCGTGAGAATCGGTTGTTTCAGGTCCGTTGTTGTGTCTCTGGGCAGGTTGTGCGGATGGGGCGTTTTTGGCCCTGCCTGTTTTTTTCCCCATTGCATTTCATTTTGCCTGCCTACCTTGCGAGGTAGTTTCTCCATCCAGGATTTGAAAGAGACTTTAAAAGTGGGATCTGGGAATGTTCCAGTGGAGGAAAAACTTCACTTTTGCAGCTAACAGACTCTTATGCCAAAAAACAAAACAAAACATGGCGCCAACGGTTGTAGGAAGAAAGAAACTGCTTAGCTTAGTAAAACAAAGGTCTACTTTCCCGGTTTTTGTTTTTTTAATTGACTCTCTAGAGACGATTGACTTCCCATTTGAATCGTGAGAAAAGAAGCAGAATTCCACATTGTCAAAGGAGCCAGAGCCCACTTTATATCTATTAATTTATATGTCTACCCCTCCCCAATATTCTGGTTGATTTACTTTCCTTGTGCTTGTGGTTTTCTTGTTTTATTTCATTGTTACGGCATTGTTTATGAAAAAGATGGAGTTTACAAACAGGAGCCCAACCGTTTAGGTCACTTTATGGCTTCTGGACTTCGACTCCCAGAATCCCCCAGCCAGTCCAGTTAGTTTCTAGCTCTTTGTTGTGCATGCTCTTACTTAGACTGACCACCAGGAGGCAGTGTGGGATTATTATAGGACAAAACCGGTCCCCCTACTGTCCCCTGGTGGTCGCTTACCAATTGCAACTCAGACCAGCAACTCTTGTCACTAAGCAACACAGTCATCAAGTTAAAAAGGCTGGCTGGGGAATTCTGGGAGTTGAAGTCCATAAGTCTTAAAAACGGCCAGGTTTGGAGACCCCTGATTTAGCCCACTAGTTTTCTGATGGATGTTGTTATTCAGCTGATGATAAGGATGGTATCCACCATCCCATCTTAGTCAGTTAGAAAAGAAAAAAAAAACTCCGGTGGTCCGTGCTAAGGATCCTGGGAAGTCAACTCGAAATGCATTGATGTAAATTGATCAGCAAGCTTCCATGTTTCAAAGCCAGCCTGTTTTGAGCCAGGTTTACCTACCTACAGAAAAGTAGTTCCAAGTGGAGTGTTTAGTTTTCACAACCATCGTCCTTTCCTTTGGCACCTTGCCGACCACAGAAATGCCTCTGGGGTTGAACGAATCCCCTTTTTTAAATTTGTAAACGCTGCCTATGCATTTGCGAGAACGGGGAACACGCATTCGCTTTTCCTTCACTCATTCTATTTTTTAAAAAATAAAATAAAATAAAATACAAGGAGCGCCATTTTCCTAACCTGGTGGCTTCTGCTCTCTCTTTCATTCTGGAGGAGCCAAACTCCTAGGCACACTGGCTGAGGAATTCTGGGAGTTGAAGTCCACAAGTCATCAAAGGGCCAAGTTTGAAGACCCCTGGCTTAGCATCAAACCCTGATGCAAGGGGGGGGGAAAAGCTTAAGTGGATTGCTTCTGGCTTCCTTTGGGGAGGGGGCTTGACAATTTTCCCATTTGGCAGCTTCTGGTTTCTCCTTGTATCCAAGCTCATTAGGCACCAATGAAAGTTATCTTGCCATTCCAAAACGGGGGGGGGGGGGAACTGTTCTTGTTGGGCAGGACTATCTGCTTCCTTTTTTGGCCACAAGGTCGGAAGCAGACAAGGTTGACTCATTTTCCAGGGCAATAGCTAACATGGATGGTGCCTGGCTTCCGTTGGGACTTGGCAATTTGCAGCCTCTGATTTCTCCTTTCCTCCAGGTGTCAATGGAGATTGTCCGTCATCGAGGTCATGGTTGCCCCAAAGACGCGTTTCCAAAAGTTAACTGGACTTTGTCCGAGTTTGACAAAGTTTGACTTTGTCCAACCAAGTCCAGTTGTCTTTTGAAAAAGCACCTTTGGGTCAAGGCCTTACAACACCCGTGGGGCGAGGAAGGCTGTCCTGCCATCCTCCTTCCCAATAGCCCTTTGAGTCTCTGGGCCCAATCCACCCCACGCCTGGACGGCAGAGAAAAGGCCTCCACTGGCCATTCAAGAACGGAGGGACTCCATGTGAGCTATCAGTCCTTCTAAAAACAGACCTCAATGGTCACCATTGCTGATGGCAATTGGAGAGAAGGTGGACATTGGCCTCTACGTGAGGAAAACTATTCTGCTCTTCCTATCATCCAGAAGTAGCTTCTGTTTCATTTCCATTTCACCCACCCTGTTTCCACCACTGCTCGCCAGGCCTAGAAGAGAAGTTCTCTAGAACTTCTCCAGAAACAATGGAAAATGGTGGAGGTGGGATGGGGAGAAACAAAACCCCCAGACTTTGCTGCAGGCCATATTGCAATATTTTGGACTACAATACCCCTCACACACAGCATTTTGCACCTGTTATCAGAGGCTGGTGGGAATTATAATCCTCAATAGCTGTATCTCAGCCACCTTTCACTCCCTGCTTCTATGCATAATCTTAATATAATCCTATGCATGTGAATTGCAACAGCACAGATATATATATATATATATAAAACTACATTATGTGGCCACATAATATATTATTATATATATAATATCTTGCTGGCTAGCATAAAAAAAAATGCAATTATTGTCTCTCCTGGCAGCTGGCGCCCCCTTTCTGGAATTGGTCAAAAAATGCTTCCTGATTGGAGTCAAACTCTCCGAATATTTACCCAAAAAGCCATATTTGTACTGAGCTAAAATTAAAAATAATAATAATAATAATAAAGGAAAACATGCATTACACAAACACACACACACACATGCAATCTTCTGGGTTGGCTGTGGGGACAAGTGAGGTTGGCGGTCTCAAAATTGTTGTGCTTTGTTCTTGTATGTATATAAACTTTCAGGGTTCGTGGGGAGAAAAGCAAAATCGAATTACAACTGATGTCAATGTTCCTTTATAACCTTTCTAAATATCCTGTGCTAATCTCAGAAGATAAACTTATAAATATATCTGGATAATACATGTGATCTTGCTGGCGTCTTTCTGCTTTCCTATCCCGGAGGGGGTCTCGGTGGGGTGGACGTTCAGAAGCTCCACAAGAGGGTTGGGTAGGACTGAGCACCAGGTGAGTGGACCATCTTTGGAGACCTGGATTTGGGGACAATTCACGGTCAAGATGTGGAGAGGCGGCGTGGATGAAGTCCTGGAGAACCTCAAAATGTTCTCCAAGATTCCTGACTTTGGGGAAAGCTCAGATTGCTATCATGGAAACCCACCAAAGAGAACTTCCTTGGTTGAGTCACATCCTTGATGCCATAAAATCAGCCTTGTCGACATGGGTGGCTGAAGACGGGAGAGTTTTCCAACTTCATTTGGAGAGAGCCAGCTCTAAACCATATTTCTGTCCATCTGATGCACCATAAATGGTCAACCCATACAGGTAATCTTCTCATAATGACGGTTATCTTTGCAAAACTGTACCTCTGTTCCTTACAAATCTTGAATCGTAAGGTAATGAAATTAAGTCTCTCCACTTACATTCAAACAATCATATTCCAAATAGAAACTGGAGGAGAATCTGGAAGGCAGGAAGTGAATGAGAAAACTATTTGTCAGGACACTCTTAACACAAATATAATATATTTGATTGGTTTTTTTTTAACATGGTCACCTTAATATTTGGTAAACAGTGTGTTGTCTGGGTTTACACTTAAAAAACATCCATTAACAATTAGTTTCTATGATCTATAATCCACATAATAGCTTTACTTGATTTCCTTTTTTTCTCAATGTTCTCTGTTGCCCACCTTAAGTTTATACAATTCTTGTTGTTTTGATAGATAACAATTGAGGGTAAAAAAATGTCTAATACTTCTACAGATAATAGTCGCATCAATATAATATTTCTTTCCTATCTAGTCATTCTGGCTGGCCTCATCGTAGATCCTGTTTACAGTCCTTGTTTACGTTTTTAATGTTCAAGGCATTCTTACTGGTTAAGGCTTTCTCAAAGTTAACTACATTTAAATATTTTAAGTCTATTTTTCTCATGTAAGCCATCCCAATACTTGGACTTTTCTTAAGGAATAAATAAGACTAAAAAAGAGTAGGAGTAAATAAAAATAAAAAGGTAGTATACTACTTAAAATGCATGTTCCTCCTAAGCTAATACATATTTATTTCCCGAAAAATTTCGTTCTCTTTTACCGTGATTAAAAATGTGTTTAATCTTTAATTTCGTTCAATACCAAACTGCCAACAGATAAGGATGGCTTTGCAGAGTGATTTCACCAAGTATGGGCCATCATTTTTCCATCATCGTGGCTAGCTGCAGAAGCTTGATGATCAGGTCTGCAAAATACACAACTGAGCTAAAATAGAATATAATGGTTAGTGACCTCCGGTGTTCTCAAAACAGGATCCTTATTTAAGCAATCGAAATGAACAAATCCAGGTAAGTCACACAGATAGTCCTTGTTTAATGACTGCTTGCTTAGTGACCATTTCACGTTATGACAGACCCCTTCCAAAAGTACTTACAACTCATATCCAGAGTGCTGGCAGCAGTGCACACACACACACACACACAAAACATGGTCACATCCACATTTTGTGAGCTTGGCAACCAGCTCACCTTTACAGATGGTTGCTGTATTCTGTAGTCACATAATATGGTAATTTATTTTTTTGCTGGAAATGGGCTTTTTCAGCTGGCTTTGAGCAAAAAACCACCCCTAGGAATGTACTGACCTGCTTAATGTCCGCTGTGTTTGCTTAATGGCCACTGCAAAAAAGATTGTAAAATCAACATGGGTGTCTTGACTTACCGTCATTGTAAATTAACTATGAAAATTCCAGGCTCCGGCACGGTTGTAAAGGTGAGGACCACCTGTAATAAATTTTGGACATCACCTGTGAGATGAACACAAGGCAGTGTTGTGTTTGCTAACCTGGGTTGAGCAGGTGTATGAATTCAGCCCCTGCGGAAATGGATTTTGAGCAAAGAAGTGAAAGCTTACTGGGTCCTATGAGTCAATAAAATAGAATTAGAATAGAATAGAATATAACAGAACAGAATAGAATAGAACAGAATAATAGAATGGAGTAGAATAGAATAGAATAGAATAGTGGAGTGGAGAGGAGTGGAGTGGAGTGGAGTGGAGTGTAGAGTAGAGTAGAGTAGAGTAGAGTAGGACAGAACAGAACAACAACAGAACAGAACAGAATAATGGAATGGAGTAGAATAGAATAGAATAGATTTAGAATAGAATAGAATAGAATAGAATAGAATAGAATAGAATAGAATAGAATAGAATAGAATAGAAGAGTGGAATGGAATGGAGTGGAGTAGAGTAGAGTAGAGTAGAGTAGAGTAGAGTAGAGTAGAGTAGAGTAGAGTAGAGTAGGACAGAACAGAACAACAACAGAACAGAACAGAATAATGGAATGGAGTAGAATAGAATAGAATAGAATAGATGGAATGGAAATAAGAATAGAATAGAATAGAATAGAAAATAGAATAGAATAGAATAGAATAATGGAGTGGAGAGGAGTGGAATGGAGTGGGGTAGAGTAGAGTAGAGTAGAGTAGAGTAGAGTAGAGTAGAGTAGAGTAGAGTAGAGTAGAGTAGAGTAGAGTAGAGTAGGACAGAACAGAACAACAACAGAACAGAACAGAATAATGGAATGGAGTAGAATAGAATAGAATTAGAATAGAATAGAATAGAATAGAATAGAATAGAATAGAATAGAATAATGGAATGGAATAGAATAATGGAATGGAATAGAGTAGAATAGAATAAGAATTCTTTGTCACTTTAAATGTACACTAATCAGCATATATTAAAATGAATTCTGATATCTTTGTGCTTGCTTTTGCAATGAAGAAGTCACATGTCTTCTTTGTACGTATGTCTGGGTGTGAGTGGTCCCTTTCTCCCTCAGTTTTAGCAAGAAGCTTGCATAGGTGTTAATTGTGTGTGCACATGAGAAGGCTGCATGTCTGAAGCCTCTCTATTTCTATTCTCTTCCAGTTTCCAACTCTGCATTATACATTTATGGATAGTTATTCTGTGGACAGACCCTTTACGTAACCGCTTCTTTCTTTGCAAAAGTTTTTTTCCCCTTAATTTGGAGATGTGGGGGTGATTTCCATTGAAAGCTGGCGTCTGCACCCTTTTTGTGCCCAAAAGAGTGTACATAACTACAGATGGTATTACAGAGAAGGCTGGTTCTGCACAAACACCGGCCTCAAAATATTTTTTAAAAAAGCAAAAACAAATAGTAAGATAATACATGCGCTTCCTTATTCATCCGTTAAATCAATAACAAGGCAGTAGCCTTTCCTAAGGCTAAAATAATTTTACATAGGGAGATTTATTGAAGTGAACGAGTGGTTTGTAGCCCATAGATTACATTGTGGCCTACAACATTATTGAATGAAAAGCTAAGTTTCAGTTAAAGGTTAATTGAAAATAAACTCATCACTGTTTTTCCATCCAAGTTCGTGGACCCCAGGTTAAAAACGTCTGGTCTGGCAGGAATTTTTCGAAAAGCTTTGAACAAATGCAACAGATGGGAACCACGCAGGCATAGGTAGTCCTCGTTTAGTGACCATTTTTAGGGCTAGCCATTTGGTTGTTAAGTGAAACAGTCACTAAGCGAAGCGGCAACCGACTGGCCATCCGGCTTCAGTTTTCCTTTGCTTTACACACCTGCAAAAGCTCTCAAACGCAAGGATTGGTTACAAAGCACAGTTGCGTCTTCCTTACCGTTGCAAGTGTGAATCGTCACTAACTGAAGCAGTTGCTAAATGAGTTCTGTCTGCTCAAGGGAGGATTGAGGTCCAAGGTGGGCGGGACCCCACCATTTCAGGAACCAATCGCATCTCTTCCCTCCTTGTCCCGTCAATTGTCCTGTCAGCCAGCCGCGGGTCATAGCATCAGCTAAGAAACCTAGCTTGAAATGGTTTAAAATTATCCCAAATTTAAATTATGCAAGGGGGGGGGAAAAAAAACACCAGCTGGGCTTGCCCGAAAACCCAACCACCGTTGGCAGCATCCCTGGGTGAGATACTGCAAAAGATGTTGAGCCCATCAACATTAGAACTTTATTCCTGGAGCACAAAAACTGATTTTTCTTCTGTTTTTGTTCTGCTCAATTGCCCAAATACGCTCCAGTTTCGCAGGCCAAAAGGAGACAAGAAGGCTGATGTTCACATCTGGAAATTGCCTTTGGGAATTTGGACAGCTCCTCGAATGAGGCAGCCTGTTCTCTTTCGAGCATACCAAGTGGCCAGAACTTTCTAGTTAATTCCCCTTTAGTAACTAAAGGCCCCTCTCTGCTAAAGAGATTGCTGGATATTTCTGTGGACTCTTTAATTTTCTCACTTGGCTGAAATCCTTGATGTTCAGATCGCCAGCTGAGTGTTTTTGCGTGTTCTCAAAGAGCAGAACATAACAGAATAACAGACCTGAAAGGGTCTTTGAAGGTCTTCTAGTCCAACCTCCAGTTCGGGGGTGGGGGTGGGGGTTTCGTAATAAACGAATGACAAATTCATCAGATGAATTCATCAAATTGCCACCCCACCCCCCCCAGATGAATTAAGAATTTGCTTTTCCCACAGTGATCTTCATGGAACCATGGAGTTGGACGGGGCCTGGAAGGTCATCCAATCCAACCTCCTGTTGGATAAGATAAGATCACCTTTATTGTCATTTTCTTTTCCTGTGGGCACAACGGCACCCGTCAAAAATGAAATTTAGTTGCCCGCTCTCAAAGTGAAACACATACATGACACACACCTAAACATACGATGTACAACGTATGTATAGACCCACACCCCTACATATACATCTCATGGCTATACCCAAGAATCAACTAACGGTCAGCATTAAATGGGTTAAGGGAATTCAAGAGGGATTGGGCTTGAAGCCTTTGTGGACACGTAACGATTCTAGGCTGAGTCCTTTCTTGACTCCACCCTCAGACTTTGCTGCTGCTTCTCCCACGAAAACCTTTCTTACAGATGACCATCCAGATGCTGTTGCACTCTATTAAGGGAGCCGTGTGTGTGTGTGTGTGTGTAGCCCTCAAGAAGTCTGGCCATTTAACTCTAATGCCCCCCCCCAAACAAAGCACCCTTCTGAAAAAACTTGCTCTCCCCACGATTCTGGTGATGGGTGTAGCTCGGGCCCTGGGCTCAGGCTATTGCTGCTTAACGCCAGGTCGGTTAACAATAAGGCTCCCCTCATTCATGATCTTCTCATGGATGAGGAGACCAACTTGGCGTGTGTTACTGAGACCTGGTTGGGCCCTGAGGGGGGAGTTCCCCTCACGGGCATGTGCCCATCAGGTTATCAGGTATGGCATCAGCCGCGACCCCAGGGAAGGGGGGGAGGAGTGGCTATTTTGGCCCGGGAGAACCTCAGTCTACGTAGACTCACTGTTTCCGAAATTCCGGGTTGCGAGTCCATCCTTATGACGCTGGACCTAGGGGTCCAGGTGGGCTTATTGCTTACGTACCTGCCTCCCAGCTGCGTGGCATCAGCCCTGCCTGTGCTACTCGAGGAGGTTGCTGGGCTGGTGGTGGAGTTCCCCAGGCTTATAGTCCTGGGGGACTTCAATCTGCCATCGCTTGGCGGATCCTCGGGATTGGCACAGGAGTTCATGGCCACCATGACAACCATGGACCTGACCCAAGTAGTGCAGGGCCCGACACATGAGGGTGGACACGCCCTGGATATGATTTTCCTTTCGGAGCAGTTGGGTAATGATCTGGTTTTAAGGGGCTTAGATATCATGCCTTTGTCATGGACCGATCATTTTCTGCTTTGACTGAATTTTACAGCCCCAATCCTTCCCCGCAGGGAGGTGGAACCGATTAGGTGGTTCCGCCCCAGACGCCTGATGGATCCAATTGGCTTTCAGACGGCGCTTGGGGAATTACCGAGCTCCCTCATTCACAGTCCGGCGGAGTCCCTGGTAGCGGCATGGAATACGGCCGCGAAGGGGGCTATTGACCGGATTGCGCCTTTGCGACCTCTCCGTGGTGCTGGCCCCAGGAGGTCTCCTTGGTTTACTGAGGAGCTCAGGGGGATGAAGCGCCATAAGAGACGTCTAGAGAAGCGATGGAGACGAAGTAGGTCCGGATCTGATCGAACCAGATTGAGCTTATTTATTAAAGCCTATCTGAAGGCGATTAAGGTGGCAAGATCTTTGTATCTTTCTGCTTTGATCGCATCTGCGGAATCTCGTCCGGCCGCCCTGTTTAGGGTGACCTGATCCCTTATTAACCCAAGGGGTCCGGGGCCTCCCTTGCAGGGTAGTGCCGAGGACTTTAATAACTGTTTCGCAGACAAAGTGGCTCAGATCTGGGCTGACCTAGACTCCAATTGTGTAGCAGAGTCGACTGATAATGATTCAGTTGAGGGGACAGGGGCATGTTCTTGTCCGGTCATCTGGGGAGAGTTTGAGGCTGTTACGCCTGAGGAAGTGGACAGGGCCATTGGATCTGTATGTTCTGCCACCTGTTTGTTGGACCCGTGTCCCTCCTGGCTGGTTTCGGCCAGTAGGGTGGTGACACGTACCTGGATCCAGGAGATTGTCAACGCTTCTTTGAGGGAGGGGTCCTTTCCGGCTCCCTTAAAGGAGGCACTTGTGCGCCCCCTCCTCAAGAAGCCTTCCCTGGATCCAGAAATTTTGACCAACTATCGTCCGGTCTCCAACCTTCCCTTTGTGGGGAAGGTTGTCGAGAAGGTGGTGGCGCATCAGCTCCAGCGGTCTCTGGAGGAAGCCGATTATCTGGGCCCTCTGCAGTCGGGGTTCAGGCCCGGCTACAGCACCGAAACTGCTTTGGTCGCTCTGATGGATGATCTCTGGCGAGCCCGGGATAGAGGCCAGTCCTCTGTCCTGGTGCTTCTTGACCTCTCAGCGGCGTTTGATACCATTGACCACGGTATCCTTCTGCGCCGGCTGGAGGGATTGGGAGTGGGGGACACCGTATTGCGGTGGTTCTCCTCCTATCTCACTGGTCGGTCGCAGTCGGTGTTTGTGGGGGATCGAAGGTCCACCTCTAGGTTACTCCCATGTGGGGTGCCTCAGGGGTCGGTTCTCTCCCCCCTACTTTTTAACATTTACATGAAGCCACTGGGTGAGATCATCCACTGCCACGGAGTGAGATACCATCAGTACGCTGATGATACTCAGCTGTACATTTCCACTCCTGGCCATATCAGTGAAGCGGTTGAGGTGATGTGCCGGTGTCTGGAGGCTGTGAGGGTTTGGATGGGTGTTAACAGATTAAGGCTCAACCCCAATAAGACAGAGTGGCTGTGGGTGATGCCTCCCAAGGACACTTCTATCTGTCCTTCGATTACCCTGGGGGGTGAACCTATAAACCCCTCAGAGGAGGTTCGCAACTTGGGAATCCTCCTCGATCCACAGCTGACATTGGATCATCATTTGTCGGCAGTGGCGAGGGGGGCATTTGCCCAGGTTCGCCTGGTGCACCAGTTGCGTCCTTACTTGGATTGGGAGTCACTCCTCACAGTCACACATGCCCTTGTCACCTCGAGGATCGACTACTGCAACGCTCTCTACATGGGGCTACCCTTGAAGAGTGTTCGGAGACTACAATTAGTGCAAAATGCAGCTGCGCAAGCCTTCCTCGCTGTGCCCACATTTCATCAACTCTCCGCACGCTGCATTGGTTGCCTATTGGTCTCCGAGCCCAATTCAAGGTGTTGGTTATTACCTATAAAGCCCTTCATGGCATGGGACCAGGATACTTACGGGACCGCCTTCTGCCACATACTTCTCTACGACCGGTGAGAGCGCACAGGGTCGGCCTCCTCCAGGTCCCGTCAACGAAACAATGTCATCTGGCGGGCCCCTAGGGGGAGGGCCTTCTCTGTTGCGGCGCCCACCCTCTGGAACCAACTACCTCCTGAAGTCCGCGTTCTCCGACCCTCCTGGCTTCCGAAAGAATTTAAAAAACCTACCTCTGCCGGCAGGCCTGGGGATGATTGTTGATTGTGGTGTGATTGATGAGTATGTATGGGGGTTTGTATTTTTAATGTTGTTCGGATTTGTTGCAGGTTTATATATATATATGTTGTGAGCCGCTCCGAGTCTTCGGAGAGGAGCGGCATACAAATCGAATAAATAAGAAAATAAGAAATAAGAGACCCTAAACCGGCAAGAATCTGAGAGCAGACCTCCACAATATCTGTAACAAGATGTCCTCACAAGGCGTTGCGTAAAGTCTAAGAGCACTCTTTCGATTCTCTTCTCCTGTTCTTCTCTACATCCTTCTGAATTTTCGCTTAGGGGTGAAAAAGAAAGCGTGTGCAGATGCCCACCCCGGTCTGGGTCTGGGCGCTTTGACCAGCCGGCTTTTGTGTCTGAGTTTCTGCCTTTCTTGCCCGACGCCTGTGCTGTGTATGTGTGGTGCGTTTTTCTTCTTTGCAAAAGTAATTTCTGGCTTGGACCTTGAAGGACCTATTCTCAGCTGACATAAGAAAAACTGGTGTGGTCTATTAAACCGGGACCTCTATCAATCTCCCGCACGCTGCATCAGCACCTGGCATGCTCTGCCTGCTCTCTTCGGCTCCGCTCGGCTGCTTGGCGTGAATTTCAACCGTGTCCATAATCAAACAACAGGCCAACAGTGGGAGGGGCAGTGGAGCACATGGGGGAGGGGGGTTCCTCTCCCCACATATAAGGGTACAGGTAGTCCTCCGACTTATGACAGTTCCTTTGGTGACCATTCCAAATTGAAAAAAGGGACTTAACGACCGTTGCAGCGTTTCCACACAATCAAATTTTGCACACTTGGCAACTGACTCATTTTTATGACGGTCGCTGTGTCTCCCGGGCTCATGGGATGAGCAGGGGTTGGACTAGATGACCTCCAAGGTCCCTTCCATCATCATCATCATCATTATTATTATTATTATTATTATTATTATTATTATTATTATTATTATTATTATTATTATTATTATTACATGGCTGGCCGACAAATAGCCTCCTTTTTTCTAACCAACTTACCAACACATCTCCTTGCCTTCCCTCTGGACCACACCCACCTCTCCCACCCCACCCACCCCAAAAATAGACCCAAACCCCACCTCTTTCCAAAATATTAACATATTCTTCCTGGCTTCCTACCCGGCAAGGGAGGGCACTCTAGGCACTTCAACTCCGTGGTTGCGTCTCGCCCACGGCCGCCTCCACGGTGAGTTTCATCTCTCCCACGGCGAGGCTGAGGAAAAACCCTCAGTCCTCTGGTTAAAAATAACCATCGTAAAAAAGCAAAAACCCATAAACAGTCTCTTCCCGGTGGAAATTTTCCCGTTTCCTGCAAGATGGATGACCTCGCCTCGCCTTTGCTAGACGCCGCGTGAAGTTACTCATCAGTTACCAAGCTCAGAAACACTTACCGTTTCCATGACCTGCAGGGGCTCCATCTGTCATCCACCGTAATAAAACAAGAAGGGGAATTTGAACACAGGGATAATACGGGCAGATCGTTCCGGAAAGACGCGGTACCTTTTATCCCTGCTCGTAAAAAAAAGCAAGAGGGAGAACCTTGGTTGAGCGCCTGGAAAGACATGGCGGAATGCGCCCGGTTGAAGGGAGTTCAGGACAGATCAGTCCTCGACTTACCAACAGTGTGTGTAGTGGCCATTTGAAGTTACAACAGACCTGAAAAAAGGGACCGTTTTTCATACTTGCTGCATTCCCCCGCGGTCACATGATCAGAATTCAGACGCTGGGCAACTGACCGGTACTTATGACTGGTACTTATGGGTTCATCATGGCTTTTGATGATGAAAGAGGATCGAAGGCTTTCACATACCTACGACACCGGAAGGCCCCATTTTGAAAGTTGCTTCTTTGCCCCCAATCCACCCCACCCCGCCTGCCATCTCTCTATATTGATGTTATCCTGGAGTGTAATTAGCCAATTTGTCTTTTGCAGCCAGTTCCTTCCTTCCCTTCCTTCCTTCCTCTCACACAGTACTTTCTCTAATATCCTTCCTTTTTTCCTCTCTCCTCTCCTTCTTCCTTTCTTCATCCATCTCTATCTTTCTCTCTCCCTCTTTCCTACACCATCTCTCACTTTCCTTTTTTTCCTTCCTCTCTCCCGTTCTTTCCCTTTTCTTTCCTTCCCTCCTTGCCTACTGCATCTCAAATCCTTCCTTCCTTCCTTCCTTCCTTCCCTTCCTTCCTTCCTTCCCACAATATTTTCTGTAATATCTTTCCTTTCTTCCTCTTCCTTCCCTTTTCCTACCTCTTCTTTTCATTATCCATCCCTGTATCTTTTCTTTCCCCCACCCCTTCTATCAATTTCCTTCTTTCCTTCCTCTCTCCCCTTTCTCTCTCCTTCCTTCCTTCCTTCCTTCCTTCCTTCCTTCCTTCCTTCCTTCCTTCCTTCCTTCCTTCCTTCTTCCTCTCGTCAAACAGAGCACACAGAGGGAATCAGAAGGCTGACGCGCCTCGATTCCAAAAGATAATCTGTCTTTGGCTTTGACAAAGTAGACGAATCTCTACATTAACCTGGCTACTTCTAAAGTTTGCCTCTCTCTTCTAATCTCTGGATGTTGGGGGGTGTGTGTGTGCAAACCAGACCCAGCCTCAGTGCCATTTCCCAAGGAGGCTCTCTCTTCCCAGGGACAGAGAGGAAAACCCCAGGATCCTCCGAGCAGCCACCGTTGGGCAGCCAGGCAATGCTTCGGCGGCGGTGGGGGGTCTGCCTGTCAGGCCCCTTGCCCCGGTCTTCTCTGCATCCTTCAACCAGTCCTTGTTCTGTTCTCCCCCAGGGCTTCTTCACTCAGACAGCCCCGGGAGATTTCTCCCCTGACCCTCACCCCCCCTCCTGAGTCCCCCCCCTCAAAAAAAATCCAGCCAGGAATGGGAGAGGAACTCTCCAGCTGCGAGAGGTGGGGGGGGACTCCTTGACAATAAGAAGAAACTTGCAAGCCCCCTCTCTTAAAAACAGAAGGGGAGATAGAGGACAGGCAGATTGGAGATGTCCATCAAGAGAGAAGTGCATTTATTTCTCCGCCCCCCCCCCCAGTCTTTTATTCACCAGATTTTTACCTCCACCACCGCCCCCCACCCCAAATTTTTCAGCAGCATCCATGCAGGGAGGGTCTGGCTGGGATCGATAGCTCCACAGTGCCACCTGCTGGCCACTAGGCCAAGGGGGGGCACAATAAATAGCAATTAAAGCTATTTATTCTCTTACTATTTTGGAAGTGAAAGAAATGGGTTTTGGGGTGTGAAGGAGCATGGGGTTTTTGGGGATTAGCATTGCAGCCCTTTCAGCACCTGTGAGTGCTGAAGAAGTCACGTTATCTTTATTTTTTAAAGGGAAATGCAAATACGGTACTTCTCCACTTACCGTCATTCAGCTAATGATCGTTCAAACTTACCACGGTACTGAAAAAGGTGACTTAGCGACCGGTCCTCGCACTTACGACCAAGGCAGCATTCCCATGGCCCACATCATCACACCTGGCGTGTATCTAAGACAGTTGTAGCATCCCGGGGCCGGGGCGACCACCATTTGTAAGCCAAAGCCGGATTTGCTTAGCAACCACGCGATTCATTTCACGACCCCAGCTGATTCGCTTAACAACGGTAGCCCCAAAGATTGTAAACTCGGGTGCAACTCACCTATCCGCCTTGCTTAGCGTCCTGACTGCGGTCGTAAATGGAGGACTCTGTTTCCTTTAAGAAAAATGAAATAACGTAATAACGACACACCTGGGGGCTTGGATAATACAATGCATATCATATAAATAATCATAATTTTACTGGAATACTCTCAAAAATGTGGACAAGAAGCTTCCCAAACCTGATCTGCTCCCCCTGCTGGCACTGTCTTGAAAGGTAGACTGTGCCAGTTTGTGGAGGTTTCATTCAAACAGCTGGCCAAAGGAAGGAAAAAAAGAAGCCATGTACAGATAGTCCTCAACGTACGACAACAGTCCATCCCAAACGTCTGTTGCTAAGCTAGAAATTTCTTAAGTGAGTTTTGTCCCATGTTACGACTTTTCCTACACATTTGTTAAGCGAATCGCCGCAGTTGTGAAATTAGTAACACGGTTGTTAAGTGAATCTGACTTTGCTGGTCAGAAGGTTTCAGAAGGGGATCCCAGAATCCCTGGACAGAGACCGTCATAAATGTGAGGTCAGTTGCCAAGTCAATTTTGATCACGTGACCCTGGGACGCTGCAATGGTCCTAAGTGTGAAAAACAGACATAATTCACTTTTTTTCGTGTCGTTGTAACTTCGAAACATCACTAAACAAACTGTCGTAAGTCGAGGACTTACCTGGGATATAATCAGTGCAAAAGCATGAAGCATCTCCTGATTAAACTTTGAAGCTGGGCTAATTTCCTTTGATTTCAGCTTTAATAATAATAATAATAGAATTGGAAGGGACCTTGGAGGTCATCTAGTCCAACCCCCTGCTCAGGCAGGAAACCCCTACCCCATTTCAGACAAATGGCTGTCCAGTCTCTTCTTAAAAACTTCCAGTGTTGGAGCATTTACCGCTTCTGGAGGCAGGTAGTTCACTGGTTCATTGTTCTAACTGTCAGGAAGTTTCTCCTTAGTTCTAGGTTGGCTTCTCTCCTTGATTGGTTTCCACCCGTTGCTTCTTTAAAGCCAAAGAGCATTATTTATGTTTGCTTGCAAGAGAATTAGGAAATGGGAACCCAGATTTTCCTTCTAGAGAAGGAAAAAAGAAGCCCCTAAGATGTGGGGCGGGAGGTCTTCAGAAGAGATAAATTGGTGGAAAATCAATAATTTAGCACGGTTCCCCGCAAACAGGTTGGTCTGTCCCCAGAGTAATCTGTCTTAATAGTTGCTTGCGGAGATGATAAGTGATGAATAATTTAGCACAAACGCGCGCACACTCTCTGGCACTTCACTGCTGTAATTAAAGAATGTGAAACTTCGTTTGTTATACAAAATTATTGCTGAATTATTCAGATCCTGAGTAATTACTAAAACGGCGCAGGAACTCGCCGGCGGGGAAAACGGGGCCTCTGGAGGCGTCACCTGCCAGAAACTGGCAGTAAAGCCAGTTTGTGTTTTTGTGACCTCCCCAATTGTGAGATGTTGCGGGTGTTGTGCGGGAGGTTTCCTTGCCCCCCCCCTAAAAAAAAGAGACAACCCACGTTTTTGTTAATAACTGACATGTGACAGTGAAATAAGCCCTGCAAACTAATTTGAGATGCTTGCCAACAGTATCTGCCCTGGGATGGAAGAGTCCGTGTCTAATATAAAGGGCAATTATATGTTTATTAATATTAAGCTGGCGCTGTGCAAATTAAATTAAAGAATGAGATACGATCTTGGCGCATTGTGTGCGGGGAATAAAGTTCATTGAACATCGTAGGATAATGATGGTGATAGTGATATTCCTTCTCCTGAAGCTGTTCCCAGCATAGGCAATTTTAAGCTGGGTGGACTTCGATTGAAAGAAAGAAAGAAAGAAAGAAAGAAAGAAAGAAGAAAGAAAGAAAGAAGAAAGAAAGAAAGAAAGAAAGAAAGAAAGAAAGAAGAAAGAAAGAAAGAAAAAGAGAGAGAAAGAAGGAAGGAAGGAAGGAAGGAAGGAAGGAAGGAAGG
>JARGCV010000912.1:0-24570 GCA_034064705.1 Bothrops alternatus
TTTTGCATTTGAGGATGTGCCAATGGAACACAACTGGGGTGTTTCAGGTGTCCTTCCTTTCTGTATTTTGATCCCATCAATTAAAATCAGAAGGCACTTTCTACAGAATAACACAGTTGGAAGGGACCTTGGATGTCTTCTAGTCCAACCCCCTGCACAGGCAAGAGACCCTATACCATTCTAGACAAATGGTTGTCTAGTATCTTCTTAAAGACCTCCAGTGATGGAGCATCCACAACTTCTGGAGGCAAGCTATTCCACTGGTTAATTGTCCCCACTGTTATAAAGTTTGTCCTTAGTCCCAGATTGGTTCTCTCCTTGATTAGTTTCCATCCATTGTTTCTTGTCCTTCCTTCTGGTGCTTTGGAAAATAAGTTGACCCTCTCTTCTTTGTAGGAACCCCTCAAATACTGGAACACTGCTATCATGTCACCCCTCTCCTTCTCTTCATTAAACTAGACATACCCAATTCCAGCAACCGTTCTTCATATGTTTTAGCCTCCAGTCCCCTGATCATCTTTGTTGCTCTTCTCTGCACTCTTTCTAGAGTCTCAAGATCTTTTTTACATCGTGGTGACCAAAACTGGATGCAGGATTCCAAGTGTGGTCTTACCAAGGCATTGTAAAGTAGTATTAACACTTCGTGTGATCTTGATTTTATCCCTCTGTTAATGCAGCCTAGCACTGGGTTGGCCTTTTTGGTGGATACATCACACTTTTAGCTCATATTGAAGTGATTGTCCACTCGGACTCCAAGATCTCACTCACAGTTGCTACTATTGAGCAAAGTACCGCCTATACTATAGCTGTGCATTTGGTTTTTTTCTTGCCTAAGTGAAAAAGCTTACTTTTCTCATCACTGAATTTAATTTTGTTAGATTTGATCTACTGTGAGGCTCAGGGACAGTCTGCATCTCTCAGTCCATTGCCAGGGAGCTTAATCCAGAAATGAGTGGGTGAAAATGAGATTTTAAAGAAGTAAGTGGAATTTTATTTCACATACATTTAATTAAAACGAAACATGTTTATGGATCTGTCATGTACAGGTGATCCTTGACTTACAACAGTTTAGAATAGAATAGAGCTTCAAGGGACCCTGGAGTTCAGCCCCCCCCCCACTTAAGCAGGAGAACTTATACCAGTGGTGGTGAACCTATGGCACGGGTGCCAGAGGCGGAACTCGGAGCCCTCTCTGTGGGCACACGTGCCATTGCCCCAGCCTCACCTCCCCCTGCGACCCCCTCCTCTCCAGCAGCCCTCCTGAAGGAGAGTCACCCCTAAGCGTGGCCCATGCGGAGCACCGCAGCCAAGGACATGGCAGCCAGGCAGCGTAGACAAGATTCTGCCCTCACAACCCACTGTGCACAGTTGATGCTGCAGGGAGCGGGCAGAGGGTGTGGCCGCCATAGCACTGCTGGGTTGCCTGGGCGATCTACGGTGGGCCCTGGAGGTGGTGAGTAGCCTTGTGGGCAGGTGGGGTGGGGGGTGGGGTGGACTGGGGCGGGGCAGGGAGTGGAGCAGGGGCGGGGCCAGTTTTTGGGCACTTGGTCTCTAAAAGGTTCACCATCACTGACCTATACTGTCTCAGACAGGTGACTGCCCAGTCTCTTCTTAAAAACCTCCAGTGATGGAGTGTGCCCATGATTTCTGGAGGCAAGTTGTTCCACTGCTTAATTGTCCTCACTGTCAGGAAGTTTCTCCTTAATTCCAGGTTGCTTCTCTCTTTGATCAGTTTCCAACTATTGTTTCTTGTCCTGCTCTCTGGTGCTTTGGTGAATAACGTGACCCCCCTCTTCTTTTTGGCAGCCCCTCAAATACTGGAATATTGCTATCGTGTCATCCCTGTTTCTTCTTCTTCTTCTTCTTCTTCTTCTTCTTCTTCTTCTTCTTCTTCTTCTTCTTCTTCTTCTTCTTCTTCTTCTTCTTCTTCTTCTTCTTCTTCTTCTTCTTCTTCTTCTTCTTCTTCTTCTTCTTCTTCTTCTTCTTCTTCTTCTTCTTCTTCTTCTTCTTCTTCTTCTGCCATATCCATTATCGGACGTTGGAGATGATGTTGGCGATCCTGTTTTTATCAGCAGCCGCACGAAAAAGTGCTGCTGAGTTTTGTCCAAACCTGTCCCTTAGATTTTGAAGCCACAATGTTTTTCTTCTGCCTGGACCTCATTTGCCTTCCATCTTTCCTTGGAGGATTAAATGGAGTATGCTGTATTTTTCTGAATGTCGCATCACATATCTGAAATATTCTAATTTTCATTTTTTTAATTGTTTTGATGATTTCCCTTGGCTTTCCCAAGCGGCTGATCACCCCCTCATTTCTGATCTTGTCAACCCAGCTTATACGTAACAGTCACCTGTAAATCCACATTTCAAATGCTTCTTGTCTCTTCAGGCGGCCTTCTGTCAGAGACCAACTCTCTACTCCATAGAGCAGGATAGAAAAAATATAGCATCTGACAAGCTTGATTTTCAGTCTTAGGCTTATGTCGTCAGTGCAGAAGAATCTTTAGATTAGCCAAACCCAAGTCCTGCAGTTGTTTATTTCATATCTGTTTAACAGGCAGTGAAAATAATGACTATGACCATTTTTTGCATGTATGACCATTGCAGCGTCCTCCAATGCTCACGTGAAAAAAGTTTGCATGGCTGGTAACTTGCATGTATTTATGACAGTTGTAGAGTCCGGGGGTCATATTATTCCCCCTTCACTTAACAAACATGTTCCTAAGTTAACAAGGGCAGAGATTCCCTTCACAATGGAGGCAAAGAAGATTGTAAAATGGGACAAACTTAACAATGTCTAGGTCAGGGGTAGGCAACCTTGGCTCTTTTATGACTCGTGGACTTCAACTCCCAGAATTCCTGAGCCAGCATGGCTCAGCTTGGAAACCTCTCCCTTTTCCCTCAGCATGGCTGGCTCAGGAATTCTGGGAGTTGAAGTCCACGAGTCATAAAAGAGCCAAGGCTGCCTACCCGTGGACTAGGCCTACCATTTTCTGACAATCTACTCTTGTCAGGCTTAATAGACTAGGCCAGGGGTAGGCCACCTTGGCTCTTTTATGACTCTTGGACTTCAACTCCCAGAATTCCTGAGCCAGCAGGGCTCAGCTTGGAAACCTCTCCCTTTCCCCTCAGCGTGGCTGGCTCAGGAATTCTGGGAGTTGAAGTCCACGAGTCATGAAAGAGCCAAGCTTGCTTAGCCCTGGTGTAGGTTAACAATGGGAATGTTGGGCTCAGATATGGTTTTAAATCGAGGACTACCTGTATTGAAGGATTCCCCTCTTCTGGAAGGAAGAGGAAGGAGAGAAACAAGAACCACCACCATTACCTTGATCTTCCACAGCTGTACCCAACCTTATTTAGGAAGTACAGATAAAATGTTTCAGAAGGCTGCTGGATCACGGCAGGTAAATTGTTTCATTTGGGAAAGTCTTGTTTGTTTCAATAGATTTTGCTTGCTTGCTTGTTCTGTTTTTTTTCCCCTTCTCACAACCCACGCACCTGTTCTTCTAAGTGCCTTCCTTTTGAATTCAAAGAGTGGAAGAGAAATAGGCACACACATGAATACCCACACAAGATTGCTGGATTTGAAGCTCTGCCAAGATTCAGATGATGTCCCCTGCTTGTGATAGTCAGGTAAACAATTAAAAAAAAAAGGAACTTTTTTTTTTCCCGGTAAGGTGTTTAATATTTAAGAGGGCTGCTGGAGGAACGGGGGCAAGGAAGAAGAAATTGTGTTTGTTGTATGTTCAAAGAAGATGGAGGAGGAGGAGGAGGAGGAGGAGGAGGAGGAGGAGGAGGAGGAGAACACAAGGACAAGTGGGGAGGAGGAGGAGGAAGAGGAGGAGAACATAAGGAGAAGGGAGGAGGAAAAGGAGGAGGAGACTTACTTGCTTAGTAACCCTACTCAAAGTGTGCTATAAATGGCTGCACATCCAACTGGAAGAAAGTCTCAAGCGGAGTGCCACAAGGCTCTGTTCTGGGCCCAGTTATGTTTAATATTTTTATAAATGATTTGGATAAGGGAATTGAAGGGAAAATGATCAAATTTGCAGATGACACAAAGCTAGGAGGGGTTGCAAACACCAGAGTAGAGAGAGAAATGATTCAAAAAGATTTAGAGAAACTCGAACAATGGGCTGCAACTAATAAAATGGTATTTAACAAGGAAAAATGCAAGGTACTACAACTGGGTAAGAAAAATGAAAAAAGCACATACAGTATGGGAGGAATCCAGCTGAGCAGCAGTACATGTGAAAAGGACCTCGGTGTCCTAGTGGATCATCGATTGACCATAAGGCAACAGTGTGAAGCAGCTGCAAAAAAGGCAAACACGATCCTGGGGTGTATCAAGAGAAGCATAGAGTCCAGATCACGTGAAGTTATTATTCCCCTCTACTCTACCTTGGTCCGACCTCACCTGGAGTACTGTGTCCAGTTCTGGTCACCCCAGTTCAAGGAAGACACTGACAAACTGGAGCACGTTCAAAGGAGAGCTACCAAGATGGTGAACGGTCTACAAACCATGTCCTATGAGGAACGGTTAAAGGAATTGGGAATGTTTAGTCTACAGAAAAGAAGACTGAGAGGAGACATGATAGCTGTCTACAGATACCTGAAGGGCTGTCATAGAGCAGAGGGATCAGCCCTGTTCTCACTTGCTCAAGGAAGGACTAGAAACAATGGGATGAAACTGCAGGGGAAAAGATTCAGATTGGAGGTTAGAAAAAAATTTCTAACAGTAAGGGTGATCAACCAGTGGAACAGGTTGCCACGGGAGGTGGTGAGCTCCCCTTCGATGGAGGTCTTCAAGCAGAGACTGGACAGCCATCTGTCTGGGATGGTTTAGGGAATCCTGCCTCAAGCAGGGGGTTGGACTCGATGACCCGGGAGGTCCCCTCCAACTCTACGATTCTATGAGGAGGAGACAAGGACAAGTGGGGAGGAGGAGGAGGAGAACACAAGGATAAGGGGGGAGGAAAAGGAGGAGGAGACAAGGACAAGTGGGGAGGAGGAGGAGGAGGAGGAGGAGGAGGAGAACACAAGGACAAGGAGGGAGGAAAAGGAGGAGGAGACAAGGACAAGTGGGGAGGAGGAGGAGAAGGAGGAGAAGGAGGAGGAGGAGGATGAGGAGGAGGAGACAGAGAAAGAAAAGTAGAAAAGTCTATGGAGATTCTTAGTCATCAAGTCATGGTTATCCCAGAGATGCTTTTTCAAAAGGCAACTGGACCTTTTTTTGTTTTTCCTTGAAGATATTTCACTTCTCGTCCAAGAATCTTCTTGGATGAGAAGCGATATGTCTTCAAGGAAAAACAAAAAACAAAAACTCCAATTGCCTTTTGAAAAAGCACCTTTCAGAAAAGATAAAATGAAAGGAATGTATAAGAAGGAGAAGGAAAAGGAAAAGAAGGAAGGAAGATGGAGTCATAGAAAGAAAAGAAGATAAAATGGAAGGATAATATAAGAAGGAGGAGGAAGAGAAAAATGAAGACAGAGAAAGAAAAAAAAGAAAAAATAAATGGAAGGTATAAGAACGAGAAGGAAAAAGAGAAGGAGAAGACAAGAAAGGAGGAGGAGGAAAGATGGAGACAGAAAAAGAAGAAAAAATGAAATTCATAAGAAGAAGGATAAGGAAGAAAGATGGTGACAGTGAAAGAAAGGAAGAAAATTTGACAGGAAGGTATAATGAAGATGAAGGCAGAGAAAAAAATAAAAAAATAAAAGGAAGGTAGAAGGAGGAGGAGAAGGAGAAGGAGAAGGAGGAGGAGGAGGAGGAGGAGGGGAAGGAGAAGGAGAAGGAGAAGGAGAAGGAGAAGGAGAAGGAGAAGGAGAAGGAGAAGGAGAAGGAGAAGGAGAAGGAGAAGGAGAAGGAGAAGGAGAAGGAGAAGGAGAAGAAGAAGAAGAAGAAGAAGAAGAAGAAGAAGAAGAAGAAGAAGAAGAAGAAGAAGAAGAAGAAGAAGAAGAAGAAGAAGAAGAAGAAGAAGAAGAAGAAGAAGAAGAAGAAGAAGAAGAAGTTGTTGTTATTGTTGTTCTTGTTGTTGTTGTAAACTTCCAGGAATCTTGGAGTGTGCTGATTTATAAGAAAAATAAACAAAATCAGGACAGATGTAGAAGATGGAAATAACATTTTCTGCATCCCCTTGTTTCCCCTTATTAGAAGATAGGACTGTAGCCATCACACTGTCCTACAAACACCTGCCAGTCTGCCTCAAGTACTGTAAAAACATTTCATTGTCAGTCCAATTAGCTTTTGCAAAAAGAATAAAAGCTGGAATAATTGTCTTTGGACAGGTTTGGCCTCCATACTTTTCAGGATTAATCAATGTCAGTCAGTGTTCCAAATTTAGAGTCTCCAATGAAAGAAAACATCTTTCGGCCAATACTTATTCCTTTTTTATTTTATTTATTTGTTATTCTCTGGGTCTCCAAATTTTCCACATAAGCATTTTGTGGGCTCCCTCAAATATTGGGAAGGTGGATTTTTTCCCCCTTTGCGTTGGGCCACCATCTCTTCTTCTACCCTTCCCCAACCTTTTTGGGCACCAGGGACCATGTGGAGGGAGGCTTTTCCGTGGACCGGAGGGTGCGTGGTTTTGTGTGTTGCATGCATCCCGCAGATGGGGCTTTGCTTGTTTCTGTGGACCAGTTGCTGGCATCCCACAGCCCGGTACTGGTCCAGAAACTGGGGGTTGGGCACCCCTGCTTTAAAAACCCACCGGTTCTGGTAAGTAACTCTAAGTAGAGTTAATGGAACTGGTTTGCAAAGTTAGAAGCAACCACATTCTTCCAGAAAGCTTGGATCCTAGTGTGAAGTCCAATGAACCACACCAGATAGGTGTCCCAAAGTTGCTTTTGCAAGAGGCAACTGGACTTCCTTTGTTTTTCCTTGAAGATGTTTTGCTTCTCACCCAAGAAGCTTCTTCAGTTCTGACTAAATGGTGGAGGATGGAAGGATTTATATTCCCTGCAGTCATCTGGTTATTAGCGCTCTTTCTGAGAGTCGTTGATACCGCTTGAGTCACCTGAAAAGTGCAAATGGATGTGGATCCTTCTTGGAACTGCTGAAAGGACTTTGTTGTTAACAGGTGACAGGTGGTGTCATATCCCTACCCCCTCTGTTGAGGCAGGGCTGTTCAATCGTAACCTAGATGGCCTCTTTGACCCCTCTTCCAAGCCAATGGTCCTCTCTGTCCAGAATGTGGACATTTTTTTGTCTTCAAAAGAGCAGCCTTTGTCTTTTAAATGCAAATGGACTGCTGAATCTTGTTCTGAGGGGGAATATAAATCCTTCTGCTTTCCACCATTCAGTCATAACTGAAGAAGCTTCATGGATGAGAAGTGAAATGTTTTCAGGAAAAAAAACCAAGAGAGTCCAGTTGCCTCCTGAAAAAGCATCTTTGGGACAAGCATGACTGAGAATTTACATAGACATTTAGCCACCGGTTGAGTGTTTCTTCAACTTTGCCAACTGTAAGACAGTTTTAGCAGTTGGTCTTATTTATTTATTTATTTATTTATTTATTTATTTATTTATTTATTTATTTATTTATTTATTTATTTATTTATTTATTTATTTATTTATTTATTTATTTATTTATTTATTTAGGCTTGTATGCCGCTCCTCTCCGGAGACTCGGAGCGGCTAACAACATATATATAAACAACAAATTACAATAAAAAATCCCAAACAAGAAATATCTAAAAATACAATAAAACACCCACTCAAATTCAACAGTCAACCACAATCATCCCCAGGCCTGCCGGCAAAGATAAGTTTTAAGATTTTTTTCAGAAGGCCGGGAGAGTCGGAGAAACGCGGACTTCAGGAGGCAGTTGGTTCCAGAGGGTGGGTGCCACAACAGAGAAGGCCCTCCCCCTAGGGCCCGCCAGACGACATTGTTTTGCTGACGGGACCCGGAGGAGGCCAACCCTGTGTGCTCTCACTGGTCGTAGGGAAGTATGTGGCAAAAGGCGGTCCCGTAAGTATCCCCACAGAGATATGTACTGCCCCACAGAGCAGTACTGCATTCTAGTCACTGCATCACCAAGGGAAGGAAGGAAGGAAGGAAGGAAGGAAGGAAGGAAGGAAGGAAGGAAGGAAGGAAGGAAGGAAGGAAGGGAGGGAGGGAGGGAGGGAGGGAGAGGGAGGGAGGGAGAGGGAGGGAGAGAGAAAGGGAGGGAGGGAGGGAGGGAGGGAGGGAGGGAAGAAGGGAGGGATGGAGGGAAGGAGGGAAGAGGAGGGGAGAGGGAGGAAGATAAGGAAGGATTAGCATTAGGCCTTAGACCTATATCATTTCATAGTGCTTTACAGCCCTCTCTAAGAGGTTTACAAAGTCAGCATCTTGCCCCCAAGAAACTGGATCCTCATTTAACTGATCTCAGAAGGCTAGAAGGCTGAGTCAACCTTCATAATCGAACTGCTGGCAGTGGGCAGAATTAGCCTGCATTCTAATCACTGTGCCACCACGGCTCTATCATTATGAGATTGAACTGCTTTATTTTCCAAGGATGACAGCAATATATCACATAGGTCAGATCTCCTGTCCTGCTCAGGAAGGTCTGACCATCAAAGTGAGAAGATCCTGGTAGCATAGTCTTAAAGGTAAGGTATGTTGTTGATAAGATAAAAGGGTTAACACTCCTTGTAACCTTTAGTTCAACTGGGCCACAAATCAAGGCAAATATACGTGTCCCAGGATAAGGGAATAAACAACATGGCGACTGCTTTAGAAAGAAGGTTGCAGTTTATTGAAGAGGAGAGCCAGACAGAAAGATGGCTCTGGGGAAAAAGAGAGCAAGCACATATAGGGAGTGTGTTTTTATACCCTCTGGAGCCTTTTGTTTGGAGTTGTTCCTGTGGCATGAACTTTGACCTGAGTCTGAGTGTGCCTTTTTGGCATTTGTGGGCTAATTCTATTATGTCCTGTCTTAGATCTTGGTGGGGTATGTAGATTTAAGGTGTCTTCCTAAGCTTCTAGCTTCAACTTTCCTGAATGGTTTACATCTGCATTTCTACAGAGCTGGTTTCTGCTTGGGGGAGGGAGACTTGGGGCTATTAAGAAAACTGAGCGTGCTTTTCTGCCTCTTTAAGATCCTTTGAGGAAATATATTTTTCTGCCCTTTTAATATTTCCTTCCCTGGTGGGGGGGAGGCTGACTTCCCACAATATAAAACCAGGATGGGACATAGCAACTGTAGTACACTGTCTTTCTCTTGTTGAGGAACCAAGTCTTTCTATTGCCTTTCACAGTAATTTCCTTTACATCCAAAGTCTGGTCGAAAGGAGCTTGAGTTCTGCTGACACCACAAAGCAGAAGACAAGTGGAAACCCAGCCTGGAGATGTGAAGAAAAGGCAATGAAATCTGCCAGATCTTTAGGTGGTTTTGTAGCAGATGAAATTCAGTACTGACAAACACACATGAATGCCATTGCCAGGCCAAGGGGTAGTGGCTGAATGCAACCCGTATCTGTAAAGTGGATCAAAGAAACAGTGAATGGTAGCATTAGAAGGCACCCAAAGCATCATTTAATCCACGTTTTCTCAACCTCAGCAACTTGAAAATATCTGGGCTTTTCCCCAGAATTCCCTGAGAGAACTCTGTGGAGTTCTTGGTATTCTCATCTTTTTTAAACAGGCGGTTGGATTAGATGACCCATAAGGTCCCTTCCAACTCTGCTATTCTATTCTATTCTATTCTATTCTATTCTATTCTATTCTATTCTATTCTATTCTATTCTATTCTATTCTATTCTATTCTATTCTATTCTATTCTATTCCATATTTTCTATTCTATTCTATTCTATTCTATTCTATTCTATTCTATTCTATTCTATTCTATTCTATTCTATTCTATTCTATTCTATTCTATTCTATTCCATTCCATTCCATTCCATTCCATTCCATTCTATTCCATTCCATTCCATTCTATATTCTATTCTATTCTATTCTATTCTATTCTATTCTATTCTATTCTATTCTATTCTATTCTATTCCATATTTTCTACTCTACTCAACTCTACTCTACTCTAAACTCTTCTCTTCTCTTCTCTTCTCTTCTCTTCTCTTCTCTTCTCTTCTCTTCTCTTCTCTTCTCTTCTCTTCTCTTCTCTTCTCTTCCCTTCCCTTCCCTTCCCTTCCATTCTATATTCTATTCTATTCTATTCTATTCTATTCTATTCTATTCTATTCTATTCTATTCTATTCTATTCTATTCTATTCTATTCTATTCATCATCTTCTCCTCTTTCCTACTACTTCTCTTATTGGTATCTAAAGATCTATTACTGTTTATTTGCATCTTAAGATTTATGATCTATAACTTACCACTTTGCTGTTTATATGTACACTGAGAGCCCATGCACCAGAGACATATTTCTCGTGTGTCCAATTACGTTGGGCCAGTAAAGAATATTCCTATCTCTGTTCCTCTGAGCTTGGTTGTTTTCTTGCATTTCTTTCATTACCCAACTAGGTAACATCATCCATGCTAGAATGTTTGTGGAGAGAAGGAGGAGGAAGAGGAGGAGGAGGAGGAAGAGGAAGGAGTGTGGGATCCTCGGTGCTCTCAGAGCTTGGATGTTTTCTTGCAGACATTTCATTACCCAACTAGGTAATATCATCCATGCTAGAAGGTTTGTGGAGAGGAGGAGGAGGAGGAGGAGGAGGACTGCTGTGGGTTCCTTGGTGCTGCTCTGGTTGTTTTCTTGTAGATGTTTCATGACCCAACTAGGTAACATCATCAGTGCTTAGAAGGGGGTGTGATTTATACATTGTTTACGACAATACCCCAATCATGGAGCTACCAACTCAGACAAACAATCAGAAACATCAGCCTAAACAAGGAACCACCAAGAACACCCCCACAATACTGACAGGGCAAGCCACTTGTATATAATCAGAGATCAAACCCCACTCCCTTCTAGCACTGATGACCTTACCTAGTTAGCTAATGAAACATCTGCAAGAAACACTGCCAAGCTCAGAGAGCACCAAGGATCTTACTCTTCAGCCCTGAGCTGAAAATATCCTCTTCTATTAATTCAACTGTCTGCAATGTGCAAGAAAAGTAGTCACATCAGCATTAAAAAGTAACCATCTAGCCTTTTCCTGTAAACTTGCAGAGTTAGCGATCCCGCAACCTGTACTGGGAGACCTTGTTATGCAGATCTTACTATTAAAAAGATTTTCCTCACATTTAAACAACCTTTGATGGTTTCAGGTTATATCTGTTTGTTCAGGTCTTAATTTCTCAAGTCATGGTCGTCTATCCTGTAGTTTCCCTCTAGGTCAGGTATGTCAAACTCGCAACATCACGTGACGTCTCGCGACGTAGCATGACTTTTTTTCCCATTGCCAGTGATTTTGGCATGATGCATCTGGCCCATGGGGCGGTCCGTTTGACACCCCTGCTCTAAGTACACAGATGTCTACCTTCAATCTTCCTTTCTCCAGAATGCACATCCCAAGTTCCTTCAGCCAATCTTCAGGGCACGTCCTAAAATCTTTTGTCATCTTTGTTGTCTCCTTCTGGACCTTCTCTAAAGGAGGAAGTAGAAATCCTCTTTAGATCAAGTATAGTAACTTTGTCTCTTCTTTTTTTAAAAAAAACAACAAATTTTTATTGAATACAAAGGAAAAAAGAAGAGATTAAAAACATTGAACATGGTACATTGTCTTTGACATACATCTCCGTCTTGTCAGTCCATACTATACATTTAAATATATATGATATATCTATATACAGCTGAACTTTCCTAGTATCTACCTCTACTTATATCTCTTCTGTTGACCCCATTCTTTTTCCCCTCCATTTATGGAATTTATTCCAGATTCGATAAAATTCTGTTTCTTCCTGATTTTTTTAGTTTTTTAGTTATCTTGTCTAGTTCTGTGCAATACATAATTTTCTTTATTAGTGCTTCCCCATTCAGTGCTTCATTGTTTTCCACTTTTGAGCAAATAGAATCCTTGCCGCCGTTATCACATGTATGATTAGATATGTGTCACCTTTATTTACGTTTTTTCCTAATATTCCTAATAATAATGTCTCAGGTTTATATTGGATGCTTTGTCTAGTCATTTCTGTTACCCATTTCCAGACCATAAGCCAGTACACCTGTGCTTCTCTACATGTCTACCATACATGAAAAAAGTGCCCTTTTCTTTTTTGCACTTCCAGCACATAGGTGAGTATCCGTTATACATTTTGGCTGTAACTTTGTCTCTTCTGAAGGGACCTTAGCTCCTCGACACTGTTGGCCTTACTTTTGAGGTAATAGAAGCTTAAGATGAACATCAGGACACACGGAGTTCTAAAAGGGTAGGCAAAGAACTGCAGTTTGTCATTATAGAGGCCATTATGTCAAAATTGAAAAGCCCTCTCTCAACAGAGGGGGAGGGATACGACATCATCTATCTCCAGTCTACAACATGGTCCTTTCAGCAGTTCCAAGAAGGCTCCACAGCCATTTTCATTACTCAGGAGACCGTGAGTTCACAGATAAACCTCCAAGTGGGCTCAATGACTCTCTAGGAATGCAAATGACCAGTTTTCTGCAAAGAATATAAATCCTTCCATTCTCCACCATCCGGTCACAGCTGAAGAAGCTTCCTGGGTGAGAAGTGAAACATCTTCAAAGAAAAAACAAGAAAGTCCAGTTGCCTACTGAAAAAAGCACCTTTGGGTCAATTGTGACCTGGATGATGGAGAATCTCCATATAAATTTATCATCACCTAAACTTTCATGGATTGTACTCCACTAGCAACATCATGGCATCCGGCCCTCTCAATTCCTGGCAAATAGATGGGGAAGAAATGGAGGTAGTGACAGATTTTATCTTCCTGGGCTCCAAGATCACCGCAGATGGGGACTGCAGCCAAGAAATTAAAAGACGCTTGCTCCTGGGGAGGAAAGCTATGGAAAATCTAGACAGCCTACTAAAAAGCAGAGACATCACCCTGCCAACAAAACTGTGCATAGTCAAGGCCATGGTTTTCCCAGTTGCAATGTATGGCTGTGAAAGTTGGACCATAAGAAAGTATGAGCGTCAAAGAATGGAGACCTTTGAACTACGGTGCTGGAGAAGACTCCTGCGACTGCAAGGTGATCCAACCGGTCATTTCTAGAAGAGATCAACCCCGACTGTTCTTTAGAAGGCCAGATCCTGAAGTTGAAACTCAAGTCCTTTGGCCACCTAATGAGAAGGAAGGACTCACTGGAGAAGAGCCTAATGCTGGGAAAGATGGAGGGCAATAGAAGAAGGGGACAACAGAGAATGAGGTGGCTGGATGGAGTCCCTGAAGCTGTAGGTGTGAGCTTCAATGGACTCCGGATGATGGTAGAGGACAGGAAAGCCTGGAGGAACATTGTCCAAGGGGTCACAATGGGTTAAACATGACTTCGCAACTAACAACAACACCAAAGACGCTGGGATGAAGAAGACTGTGACTATTGAACATTTCACTGAGAATAAGGTTGTTTCATGACTTTTTTTGGAAACATATAGCAGCATCAGAAAATCAGTATTAAATCAGACTGAAAGTTTGTCTGATCCAATCGCTGGATTTTCACAGTGGCAAACTAGATATTCGTGAGAAGTCTGCAAGTAGGGTGTGAAGGAAAGGAGGTTATTTCCCTCTGCAGATGGTTAGCGTTAACTGATGAATACCTTCTATTTACACATGAACAAACCACATAGCTATAATTGGAGTCAAGCATCTGTGTTCATGAAAGCTGAAACAAATTCACAGAGAGTGGGAGTTAGCAGCTCTCTTCCTTATAGATCTATGCTGAATTCCACACTCAACAACTGAATGTGTAACTCTCAACGTTCATTGATTTAAAATAAAAGAACATATTCATTTGATGCAGAGGCAATTAATTTTCCATGCATTTCTTTATCAAATTTATATGTCACCTATCTCTCTATCAAGTGACTCTGAGTGGCTTACAATAATACAAATAATAATAGAGATAGTGGTCTGTGGAGATTCTCCATCATCCAGGTCAGGGGTTCTCAACCTTGGCAACTTTAAGACTTGTGGACTTAAGTCCACAAGTCTTAAAGTTGCCAAGGTTGAGAATCCCTGATCCAGGTGATGGTTGTCCCAAGGGTGTTTTTTCCAAAAGGCAACTGGATTTTCTTGTTTCTCTTTTTCTTTTGAAAATATTTCACTTCTCATCCAACTTGAAGAAGCTTCACGGATGAGAAGCGGAAAGTTCAGGTGCCTTTTTGGAAAAAGCACCTTTGGGACAATAGAGACAGTTAAAAACACTAAAACATTGGCACTGAAAAGTTAACTCATTAAAATTAAACCAAAGGTGTTTTTTTTTTTCTTCAAAAGGAAATTGGACTTTGTTTATCGTTGAAGACTTTCAAGAAACGGAAGAAGCTTCTTGGATAAGAAGCCAAACATCTTCAAGGAAAATAAAGTCCAGTTGCCTCTGGGGAAAAAAAAACACAGCTTTGGGACAGCCATAGCCTGGATGACTGAGAATCTACATTGTTGTTGTTAATATTAGTTGCGAAGTCATGTCCGATCCATCGTGACCCCATGGACAACATTCCTCCAGGCCTTCCTGTCCTCTACCATCTTTTGGAGTCCATTGAAGCTCAGTGACTCCATCCAGCCACCTCATTCTCTGTTGTCCCCTTCTTCTATTGCCCTCCATCTTTCCCAGCATTAGGCTCTTCTCCAGTGAGTCCTTCCTTCTCATTAGGTGGCCAAAGGACTTGAGTTTCAACTTCAGGATCTGGCCTTCTAAAGAACAGTCGGGTTGATCTCTTCTAGAAATGACCGGTTGGATCACCTTGCAGTCGCAGGAGTCTTCTCCAGCACCGTAGTTCAAAGGTCTCCATTCTTTGACGCTCATACTTTCTTATGGTCCAACTTTCACAGCCATACATTGCAACTGGGAAAACCATGGCCTTGACTATGCACAGTTTTGTTGGCAGGGTGATGTCTCTGCTTTTTAGTAGGCTGTCTAGATTTTCCATAGCTTTCCTCCCCAGGAGCAAGCGTCTTTTAATTTCTTGGCTGCAGTCCCCATCTGCGGTGATCTTGGAGCCCAGGAAGATAAAATCTGTCACTACCTCCATTTCTTCCCCATCTATTTGCCAGGAATTGAGAGGGCCGGATGCCATGATGTTGCTAGTGGAGTACAATCCATGAAAGTTTAGGTGATGATAAATTTATATGGAGATTCTCCATCATCCAGGTCACAATTGACCCAAAGGTGCTTTTTTCAGTAGGCAACTGGACTTTCTTGTTTTTTCTTTGAAGATGTTTCACTTCTCACCCAGGAAGCTTCTTCAGCTGTGACCGGATGGTGGAGAATGGAAGGATTTATATTCCTTGCAGAAAACTGGTCATTTGCATTCCTAGAGAGTCATTGAGCCCACTTGGAGGTTTATCTGTGTCCTCAGGGTCTCCTGAGTAATGAAAATGGCTGTGGAGCCTTCTTGGAACTGCTGAAAGGACCATGTTGTAGACTGGAGATAGATGATGTCGTATCCCTCCCCCTCTGTTGAGAGAGGGCTTTTCAATTTTGACATAATGGCCTATATAATGACAAACTGCAGTTCTTTGCCTACCCTTTTAGAACTCCGTGTGTCCTGATGTTCATCTTAAGCTTCTATTACCTCAAAAGTAAGGCCAACAGTGTCGAGGAGCTAAGGTCCCTTCAGAAGAGACAAAGTTACAGCATTAGGCTCTTCTCCAGTGAGTCCTTCCTTCTCATTAGGTGGCCAAAGGACTTGAGTTTCAACTTCAGGATCTGGCCTTCTAAAGAACAGTCGGGGTTGATCTCTTCTAGAAATGACCGGTTGGATCACCTTGCAGTCGCAGGAGTCTTCTCCAGCACCGTAGTTCAAAGGTCTCCATTCTTTGACGCTCATACTTTCTTATGGTCCAACTTTCACAGCCATACATTGCGACTGGGAAAACCATGGCCTGGACTATACACACTTTTGTTGGCAGGGTAATGTCTCTGCTTTTTAGTATGGAAGAATCTACATAGACATTAAAATTAACAATGCAGTAGATAAAAAGAAACAATGCATAGATGGAACGGAAGTGGGATCTTCTGCTAATCTACTAGCCACCTCCAAAATGGGATGTCCCCATCAGGATCCCAAGCTGGTTGGCAGAGACAAGTTCTCAGCTCCTTTTTGAAAGCCAAAAGGATAGAGGTTAATCTCACCTCATGGGGCAGGATGTTCCAGAGGGTGGAAAAGGCTCTTCTGCTGGAGTCTGCCTGATGAAATTCCTTGACAATGTCCCAAAGATGCTTTTTTCCCCCAGGAGGCAACTGGACTGTCTTGTTTTTCTTTGAAGACATTTTGCTTCTCATACAAGAAGCTTCTTCAGCTCTGACCAGATGGTGAGGAATGGAAGGATTTATACTCCTTGCAGACAGCTGGTCATTTGCATTCTTTTAGAGAGTTGTTGAGGACACTTGAAGGCTTGTTTGTGTCCTTAAGGTCACCTGAGTTGTACAAATGGGCATGAGCCCTTCTTGGCTGCAGGATGTTTTCTGCCCTGGGTCCCTTCCCCGTTGAAGACAGGCGCAGGCTGTTGGGGATGAGTCTGTGTTGTCTGCATAGACAACTCTCTAAAAAAGTGGTTCTCAACCTGTGGGTCGCGACCCCATTTGGGGTCGAACGACCATTTCACAGGGTCGCCAAACAACACAGTCCACCATTTTTCCCCTTTTCCTTTGCTGTGCTACTCCCTCTTATTCTATTGGCTTTTGAAAGCCAATAGAATAGACTCTCTTGAATAGAGTCTAATTCTATTGGCTTTCAAAAGCCAATAGGAATTGTCCAGGCTGTCTCTGCCCTGCTGAGCCTGCCAAAAGTCCCAGCCTGCAAATGGTGCTGCGAGTTGTCTGCAGCGAAGGCGAGCTCTCCGGAAGTTTCCACCCCTCCCTGCTGAGCAACTACTAAAACTGTAAGTAAAAGAGGGCCAGGGGTGGGAGGTGGAAGGCCGGCGGGCGCAGGGAGGGTTTTTGGTGCGTGTGGGGCCCAGCGGGTGGCTTACCTCCTTTGGGCTGGGCCAGCTGGTGGCCCAGCCCGTGGTTGCCCTGCACCGTCGCCGCCACGGCCGCCCAGGAGCACCTGAGCACTTGGGCCTGCCTGCCTCCGCCCCAAACGGGCGGCGGCCTATGCCTCGGCCGGCGCAGGGGGCAGCACCGCACATGCGCGGCGCAGGTTCGGGGTCGCAGCCTGAAAAAGATTGAGAACCACTGCTCTAAAAGAAGGCAAATGACCAGCTGTCTGCAAGGAATATAAATCCTTCCATTCCCCACCATTCAGTCAGAGCTGAAGAAGCCTCTTGGATGAGAAGCGAAACGTCTTCAAAGAAAAACAAGAAAGTCCAGTCTATAACATAGTCCTTTCAGCAGTTCCCATTTGCACCATTTGCACTGTGACCCTGAGGACACAGATAAACCTCCAAGTGGCCCCACGGCTCTCTAAAAGAAGGCAAATGACCAGCTGTCTGCAAGGAGTATAAATCCTTCCACTCTCCACCATCTGGTCAGAGTTGAAGAAACTTCTTGGATGAGAAATGAAATGTGTTAAATACAAAACAAAACAAGAAAGTCCAGTTGCCTCCTGGATGACGGAGAATCTCCACAGACATCCTTGACCAAGGGTGTCTTCAGCAGGCTCTTCCTGCCAGCACGAGTGGGTTGGGACCATCCCATTGGCAAATTTGTTCCTTTTCCATTTCTTTCCCTAGTTCTCTTTCCTGCTTTAATCTGATCAACCGTTGACCTGCAACCCACAGCAACAGTTCCAAGACACCAGAAACACTGGAGAACATGCCAGTTTAAAAAAAACAAAACACCACAGTTATTTCCCTACCAATTTCCCAAGGAACCCCGAGCAGCTTTTAGTACAAATGTGTGAAGATTAAAAAGAAAAAAAGGGGGGGGAACCCTGTAGGCTCCTTTCTAAAGTCACTTCCTTTGTGGAAATGAAAGGCTGAGACAATTTCTTAGCCTCCCTGTTGCGAAATATGGTTCAGAGCTATTATAAGTATTTATCATTGTCCGTCTCATTTCCGCTCGTCCAGGGAGGCAGGAAACCAGAGGGAACGTTGATTTCCTACCAGTTTGCGCTAAGAGCCTATACTGGTCTTTGGTTATGACTTCAGCTCTTAGTTAATTCCAACAGCAGGGAGGTGATTAGCTGACCAGCAAGATTCCCTGCCCAGCATCAGCTAATCAATGAACTGTGAGCAAAGCAATAAAAATGAAATTGTGTCGGTGAAATCAACTATGTTTTGTCTTTGAGATCAATGATGGAAAAAAGATCTGCAAACACAAACATAGACTCTTGGTATGAATGAGCAGTCAAGAGATAAGCAGCCTAGAACATTTGATTTGGTTTGGGGTTCAACCCTGTCATTTGAACTGTGATTTTTGTTCTTTAAGGCTTCAGCCACTTCCTCTAGTATATTATCTACAGAAATATCCATGTTTCCAGTGGTGACGTGGAGTAGGGGGAAGAGGACCGTCTCCGTCCTCTAACTCTGATTTTTTTCAAGTTTGGAGATCCTTCGGGGGCATAGATAGTCTGGAGGATTATGTGTGAAAAGGATGAAATCTTGGGGAATAGTGAGGTGTAAGGCAGGCACCCACTATCAGAGATCGCCAAGGACCCCATAGTTCAACTCTGAGCTACAAATTCTCTCTTCTAGCCAAAACACTTGTATGTAAATAGAGAGCAAAACCCACTCCCTCCTAGCACTGATGATGTAACCTAGTTAGGTAATGAAATGTCTGCAAGAAAACAATCAAGTTCAGAGAGCACCAAGGAACCCACAGCAGTCCTCCTCCTCCTTCTCCCACTGATGATGTTCCCTAGTTGGGTCATAAAATGTCTGCAACAAAGCAACCAAGCACAGAGAGCACTAAGGACTCCATAGTTCAACTCTAAGCTACAAATATAATCTTCTATTGTTAGGATAACAAAGCAAACCACTTGTATCTTATGAGAGGATGTTACCTAGTTTGGTCATGAAACATCTGCAAGAAAAACAACCAAGATCAGAAAGCACTAAGGACCTTAAAGATTCAAGTCTATTTGAAGGTCAGTTTGGAATGTTTTATTTTATATTTGAGAATATTCACGAATCTTCAGATAGTTTACATAGCATGCTACTAGGGCATCTAAACTTTACCTTACTAGCATGTGAAGTTGCTTTGCTTTATGTTTGCTTTATTAGAATTACAAGCCAAGAAAGATTGGAGTAAGATTCACATCTTAATACAGAAGATTCTTAAAGTGAACCTCAGGATAAAACCAGAGATTTCTTTTTTCTTCAAGATCTAATGCAGGCATGTCAAACCCAAGGCCCGGGGGCCGGATGCGGCCCATGAAGTGGTTTCATGTGGCCCGCGAAGCCATCCTGGAAACAGTGAGGGAACAGCCCCCTCTGCCTTGGCCCTGGCCCAGGCCGGCTGGGAGCCAATGTACAATTTTGTGGTGGCCATCTATGCTGAAACGCATCCAGTCTTAGCTCCACAAGGCCATCTGGAAACAGTAAGGAACCAGCCCCTGCCGCGTCGGCCCTGCCCCCTGGGTGCATGCTGGGGAGGTGTCCCCCTTTGTTGAGGAATGAAGAAATGCACCATTGCACGGGCCACTTCCAGGCGATGGTGCATTTCTTCATTCCTCACAAAGGGTGACACCTCCCCAGCTGTGTTTCTTGCCTGTTTTTCTTCCTCCCTCATCTCAAATATTTTTCCCACCACTCTGTACTTAGGAAAGAAGGAAGGAAAGAAGGAAAGGAGAGGGAGGGTCCGAGGGAAGTCCTACCTTAATCCTGTCCTGCTGCCCTTTCACCATCCCCTTGCCCCCTCCTCCTGGCCTATGCTGGGGTCTCCCATCCTATTATTAAGGAAGCTTTGGATACAAAGCCAGGTCTCCTCCCATGGAGAGGGAATGGGCATCCCTCTGATTTTGCCCTGGTACCCATCATGAACAACCTGGCTAAGGAGAGCAAGCACAGCAGCAGCAGCCTTGAGGAGGAGGTAAGTGCACCTGGGCACCCCCTTGGAGAAGTGGGGCTGGGCTTGGTGCCGCGGGTCCTCAAGGGCCAGGCTGGGCCTTTGACCTCTGCTGCCCAGGGCTCCGGGCAGCCCGCACCACCACCCAGCCCCTCCATGGCCTGAGAGGAACAGTGAGGCTCCTCCAGTGGACCATGCCTTGGCACTTGCCCTGGTCCCACCGCCTTCTGCCAGAGACCCTCAGATCGGTCCCACTCCTGCCCAGGCCCCCACAGGCACCCTTGTCATGAACGATGTAGAGCTGGCCACACCCACCCAGTAGGCCACACCCACCCAGTAGGCGGCACCCACCCTGGCCACACCCATCCAGCCCCCTGAGGGCAACTGCAATGCTGATGCAGCCCTCAGTGAAAGTGAGTTTGACACCCCTGGTCAAATGGATAAAGAACTTGGGGAAAAAAAATTGGAATTTTCTTGTTATATACCCTGAGGGTGGCAAGATTACTTTATGCACAAAAAAATATGGAAGGATATTTTGATTCCCAAGAGGGATGAATGGCTGCCAAAGTTGTTGGAGTTAGCAGAGGTGGCCAAATTGACCGCTTCGATTAAAAAGAAAAGAACACCGTTAATTTTGTTTCTACTTGGCAACTGCTTCTGGATTTTGCGCCCGAGGCGGGGAAAAAAAATGAAACTTTGATTTGGGGTTTTGCCGATTTAGATCGGTTTCACGATATAGAAATGGCTGCTATGTGTTATTATGTAAAAGTAAAAAGCTGAAGTTGTATGTTACCATTTTATTCTGATTCCTTTTGGTGCAATAGAATAAAATAATAACATACAACTTCAGCTTTTTACTTTTATATAATAATACATAGCAGCCATTTCTATATCGTGAAACCTATCTAAATCGGCAAAGTCAATGTTTTTTTCTCCCTTCCCCCCCATCCTACACTTTTCTCTCTTCCCTTCTTCCTCCCTTATTTTCTCTTTACTTTCAATTTTTCTTTATACTGTATTTTGCGTTTTTTGCCATGATAAACTGATTAAAAAAAATTGAAAACAAAAAGTTCTACCAGAACTACAAATTTGGCCTGAAGCTGAATTTTGCACTGCCGTGACCAAAAAAAAAAAAAAAAAAGTCTTCACAAATATTGCTTCAATAAAGTGTACAGGGGATAAACTTCTACCCATCTCTGCATGAGCATTTTTGCCCTCTTTCCAAACAATATATATGAGTGATCTGGAAAGAAGGAAAAAGCCTGTTTGGAGAATCAAGCAATGTGCCTGCATTTTGATGCACACGTCTTTTTGATATCTGACGGATCAGCAGAAGTTAATCAACGCAACAGAGGTGGCCAGAGTTATTTTTAATTATGATTGCCTTTTTTTTTTGCTTAGATATTTAAAAATCCCTACTTGAAAGAACAGCCTATCGGGACCTCAATCACAGACTGTCCTATTTCTTCCTCACCTCTAATTCATATGTAGTTAGCAGAAGCGCTGGGTTTATAGACAAGGCAGTTCAGCCGAGAATCCGTTATATCGAACAGATGGGAGTATCATGTAAAGGCAATGCATTTATCTGAATATTGATTATAGCACATATGTATTTTACTATTCCATTTTCTTTTACCTAGTTAACGCTGGAAATGTGCCTTGTATTTTTACCTTTATTTTCTTTAATATGGTTTTAAGACTAATCAATCAATTATCTGTCTAATCAGTTTTATATTATTTATCTATCTCTTTATCATCTCTCTCTTATATCCATCTCTCTGTGTCTTTCTATCTGCTTCTAGTTACATCTGCATGTCACTATCATCTATTTCTATTGAACTATCAATTCATCTATCCACCTATCTATATCTATCTATTCATCTATCATCTAGCTATTTATTATCTAGCTATATACAGCATTTCTGTCTATCTACCTATTTTTCTGTCTCATCTATCTATCTATCTATCTATCTATCTATCTATCTATCTATCTATCTGTATCAGATTTATATCATTTATCCCTTTATCTCTAAATCAATCTGCCTATTTATATCTATTCTCTATATCCATCTAACTGCATCTATTTATAATGGTCAATCTATCATCTATTTCTCTCTCTCTCTCTCTCTCTCTCTCTCTCTCTCTCTCTCTCTCTCTCTCTCTCTCTCTCTCTCTCTCTCTCTCTCTCTCTCTCTCTCTCTCTCTCTCTCTCTCTCTCTCTCTCTCTCTCTCTCTCTCTCTCTCTCTCTCTCTCTCTCTCTCTCTTTCCTTTGGCAACTTCTCTACTAATAATCTTCCAGGCTGGAGCATATTTGCAGTTCATTACAGAATATTTTTGAGCTAGGCTCCTCTCCTCAAAGTTTGCTGATTTACACCCTCAGTGCTAAACACGATTATTTATTTATCTGAATGTTAGAATTACATAATTCCCAGGGTATTTTCTTTGTAGTGCTAACAGAATGCAAAAGATTCTTGCCCCCTCTGGAAAATCAGATCTCATTCTGATGTCTGCTTAAAACAGGATTTGATTAAAAAGGACAACAAGCAGTAAAACTAATTACAGTGGAAATGCAACTCAACAAAACTTTTAAAAGTTTGGGAAACCGTGTATCATATTGTTTTAAGGTCCTTTAATATACCTTCATTTGTCATCTTCATAGGAGATGGGTAAAGGTGATGATAAATAATATCTGGCTGGCAATCAGGAAATGTAAATTATCTGTCCTTATCCCCCCCAAATGAATAATAACTACCCTAAAAATCAAAAATATATCTGTGTGTGTATACACACACACACACACACACACACACACACACACACACACACACACACACACATATAGTGTAAACCATGAGGCGGTGCTGAATCACTTGGCTAGTTCACAACAGTGATGCCAGACAGCGTCACCTTATCCTAAATATAGAATCTTTCAAGCTGAATAGAGAATCTGTCAAAACTGAACGCTGCATCCAGTTGTGATCACCACAATGCAAAAAAAAAAAAAAAAATGACATTGAGATGCTGGAAAGAGTGCAGAGAAGAGCAACAGGAACGATTAGGGGGCTGGAGGCTAAAACATACGAAGAACATTTTCAGGAATTAGGTATGACTAGTCTAGTGAGAAGGAGAACAAGGGGTGACATGATAGCAGTCTTCCAATATCTCAGGGGGTGCCACAAAGATGAGGGGTGGGGTCAATCTATTCTCCAAAGAATCTAAAAGCAGGACAAGAAGCAATGGATGGAAACTAATCAAAGAGAGAACCAATCTATAAATAAAGAGAAATTTTCTGACAGTTAGAACAATTAATCAGCGGAACACCTTGCCTTCAGAAGTTGGGGTGCTCCATCCCTAGAAGGTTATAAGAAGAGACTGGACAGCCGCTTCTGTGAAATGGTATAGGTCTCCTGTTTGAGCAGGGGGTTGGACAAGAAGGCTTCCAAGGTCCTTTCCACCTCTATTCTGACAATTTACAAGATCCATGACTTCTTAACAGAATACAGAATGACAGAATGACAATGCGCCCTAGCCAACAAAATGAGTTTTAATGTGGAGAAAAGCAAAGTTTTACGTTTAGGCAGGAAAAATCAAAGGTACAAATACAGATTGGGTGAGATCTGGCTCACAAACAGCAACTGTGAGAGGGACCTTGGAGTCCTAGTGGACGATCACTTGACTATGAGCCAGCAGTGTGCAGCATCAGCCAAAGGAGTTAATACAATCCTGGGTTGCATAAACAGAGACATAGAATCAAAATCACGTGAAGTATTAGTACCGCTTTATAAAACCCTAGTGAGGCCACACCTGGAATACTGCAGCCAATTTTGGTCACCATATTACAAAAAGGTTGCTAAGACCTTGGAAAAAGTTCAGAGAAGAGCAACTAAGATGATCCAAGGCCTGGAGACTAAAACATACGAAGAACAGCTGTAGGACTTGGGTTTGGCTAGTCTAAAGAAAAGAAGAAATAGCGGTGACATGATAGCAGTTTCCTAGTATTTGATGGGCTGCCACAAAGAAGAGGGAGTCAAATTATTCTCCAAAGCACCAGAGGGTAGGACGAGAAACAATAGTTGGAAACTGATCAAAGAGAGATGCATGCTGGAATTAAGGAGAAGCTTCCTAACAGTGAGGACAATCAACCAGTGGAACAGAAGTTGCCTTCAGAAATTGTGGGTGCTCCATCACTGGAGGTTTTCAAGAAGAGACTTCTCTGAGATGGTATAGGTTCTCCTGCTTGAATGGGAAGCTGGATTAGAAGACCTCCAATGTCCCTTCCAGCTCTGCTCTATTCCATTCCATTCTATTCCATTCCATTCCATATTTTCTATTCTATTCTATTCTATTCTATTCTATTCTATTCTATTCTATTCTATTCTATTCTATTCTATTCTATTCTATTCTATTTATTCTATTCTATTCTATTCTATTCTAGAGCTGATGCTGCCTTTGTGCCTGTTCCATCTTTAAATATGGAGGCTTCAGACTCACAAAGGGAATTTGATTTCTCCTCTTACGTCTAAGCAACTCTGCTCTATATTATTTGCATTATTACA
>JARGCV010000913.1:0-97500 GCA_034064705.1 Bothrops alternatus
AGGAGGACTGTGGGGTCCTTGGTGCTCTCTGATCTTGGCTGTTTTCTTGCAGATGTTTCATTATCAAACTAGGTAACATCATCAGTGCTAGAAGGGAGGGGTTGAAGGAGGGAACAAGAGGAGTTGGTGGAGGAGGAGGAGGAGGACTGCGGGGGTCCTGGGTGCTCTCTGAGCTTGGCTACTTTCTTGCAGACGTTTCATGACCCAGCTAGGGAACATCATCCTCACTGCCAGAAGGGAGGAGGGCTTGCTCTCTGCTTTAATACAAGTGGCTTCCCACGTCAGTGGTGATTTGAGTGTTGTTTTCTTCTTGGTAGCTCCTTGATTGAGTTGTTGTTGGCTGTAGTCACTGCCTATCAACAAGGAGCAAACCCCAGACTGTCCTTTCCTTCCTTCCTTCCTTCCTTCCTCCTCCTCCTCCTCCTCCTCCTCCTCCCTTCTAGCCCTGATGATGTTACCTAGTTGGGTCAAGAAAGGTCTGCAGGAAAACCACCCAGCTCAGAGAGCACCAGGGACCCCACAGTAGTCATCATCGTCGTCCTCCTCCTCTTCCTCTTCCTCCTCCTCCTCCCTTCTAGCCCTGATGATGTTACCTAGTTGGGTCATGAAACGTCTGCAAGAAAACCACCCAGCTCAGAGAGCACCAGGGACCCCACAGTTGTCGTCATCGTCGTCATCGTCCTCCTCCTCCTCCTCCTCGTGCTGCTCCTCCCTGCAAACCCCTCCCTCTTCTAACTAACAATGATCAAGTTACCTAGTTGGTCATGAAACGTCTGCAAGGAAACCAACCAGGATCCCACACTCGCCGTCCTCCTCCTCCTCCACCTCCACAATCCCCATTTCCTTCTGACACCAATAACATTACTTAGCTGGGTCATGAAACGTCTGAAAGAACCCCCCCCCTACCCAGCTCAGAGAGCACCAAGGACCCCACAATTCATCTCGTGTGGGTCATGCTTTGCCTCTTGATTCTTGCTGGAGTTTTGAAAAGGAAAGCTGGCTAACAGGTGATTTTTCTCTCTTCCTTCCCCCCCCCACACACACACACTCTTTTTCTTCGGATCTGCTCCTCGCTGGCCCAGCAAATCATCACGCAGGATTTTGCCCGCAGCCAGGCCTCCGCCCAGCCTTCCCTCCCGACGCCCACACAGCACATTCCAGAGCTCGGCTCTGACCTCCGTCACGCCGAGCCCCCGGTCCAAGGCTTCGAACCGCTACAGCCCCGACCTCCAGGTGCAGGCCGCCCCCCACCAGCGCCCGGGGTCCCGGCTGTCCCCCGAAAACCTCTCGGAGAAAAGCCGGGGAAGGTAATAAGAAGCCTGTTCTCTTCTCCCTTCCCTTCCTCTCCGATCTCTTCCTTTCGTTCCACTTTCTGTTTCCCATTCTGTTCCTTTCCTTTTTCCCTGCCTTCCTTTAACCCTCTGACCTCCCTCTCTCTTTCCTTCCTTCCTTCCATCTTCCCTCCCTCAGTCCCTCCCTCCCTTCCTTCCTCCTTCCCTCTGTCCCTCTCCTTCCTTCCTTCCTTTTTTCCATCTTCTTCCCTCCCTCCGTCCCTTCCTTTCTTCCTGCCTTCCTCCCTCTTACTCTCCTTCCTTCCATCCATCTTCTTCCCTCCCTCCCTCAGTCCCTTCCTTTCTCCTCCCTCTCCTTCCTTTCTTGCTTCCTTCCATCTTCCCTCCCTCCCTCTCCTTCCTTCCACCTTCCCTCCCTCCCTCAGTCCCTTCCTTCCTCCTTCCCTCTCCCTCCCTCCCTTCCTTCTTCCCTCCCTCCCTCCCTCTCCTTCCTTCCTTCCTTTTTTCCAATCTTCTTTCCTCCCTCCCTCAGTCCCTTCCTTCCTTTCTTCTTCCTTCCTTCCTCCCTCTCCTTTCCTTCCTTCCTTCCTTCCATCTTCCCTCCCTCCCTCAGTCCCTTCCTCCTTCCCTCACTCACTCTCCTTCCTTCCTTCCTTCCTCCCTCCCTCCCTCAGTCCCTTCTTTCCTTCCTTCCTCCCTCCCTCCCTTCCTCCCTCTCTCTCTCCCTCCCTTCCTGGTTCACTTTACAACCGTGCTACTAACTTAACAACTGCATTGAGTCACTTAATAAGCCTGGCACGGAAGGTCGTCCAACGGGGCAAAACCCACTGAAGAAATGTTTTCCCTTTGCAATAGAATTTCAGGCTGAGTTAACGTTCGTAAGTCGAGGACTCCCCGCATTTCCGTCGCATCATCCTTTCTTTCAGCTTTTGCTGAACTGATCGTTTCTGGCTGGACTCTGCGCCGGGAAGTTCCCATTCTGAACAAAAGGGTGACTTTTGTCGCTTGTGTATCTCCCCCCCACCCCCCCAGGCTTGGGAAGTCCCCCGAGAGAAGCCACGTCGCCTCGGAGTCCTACGAGCCAATCTCTCCACCGCAGGGGCCGGCGGCCCACGAGAAGCAAGACAACTACCTGTTGGTGTCGCAGAGGCCGGAGCCTTTGGAACAGAGGTAGCTGGGCTGGGCTGGGCTGGACTTGCAAGAGCCGGGGTGGGTGGGCCAACGAACCAGTGGAACTGCTTGCCACTAGACGTCGTGGGTGTTTCAACACTGGAAGCTTTTAAGACAGCGGTTCTCAACCTTTTCCGGGGCGCGACCCCGGCCCGCATCGCGCAAAAAAAAAATGGCAGGCCCGCGCATGCGCGGCACGACGGGGCGCATCGCGATAGGGAAAAATGGCCGACCAAAAAAAAATGGCGGACTCCGGTAGTTGGCGACCCCCGTGAAATGGTTGTTCGACCCCAAATGAGGTTGCAACCCACAGGTTGAGAACCGCTGTTTTAAGAGGAGACTGGATAGCCACCTGTCTGGAACGGTAGAGAGTCTCCTGCTTCAGCAGGGGGCTGGACTAGAAGACCTCCAAGGGCCCTTTCAGCTCTATTCTGATGGATTGAGACTGACAGCCACCGGTCTGGAACGACAGAGGGTCTCCTGACTAGGGCTGGACTAGAACTACCATGGCGACTTTAAGACTTCTGGACTTCAACTCCCAGAATTCTTCAGGCATGAGAATTCTGGGAGTTGAAGTCCACAAGTCATCAAAGGGCCAGGTTGGAAGGCCCCTGCTTGTGGACTTCAACTCCCAGAATTCCTCAGCCGGCGTGCCTGGCTGAGCAATCCTGGGAGTTGAAGTCCACCGGTACTTCCTGACAGTGAGAACAATTAACCAGTGGAACTGCTTGCCACCAGAAGTCAGTGGAGGTTTTGAAGAAGAGACTGGACAGCCATTTGTCCGAAATGGTTCTAGGGTTTCCTGCCTGAGCAGGGGATTGGACTAGATGACCTCCAAGGTCCCTTCCAACTTTATCATTATTATTATTATTATTATAACTCCCAGAATTCCTCAGCCAGCGTGCCTAGCTGAGGAATTCTGGGAGTCGAAGTCCACCAATCATCAAAGGGCCCAGTTGGAAGACCTCTGCTTCTGGACTTCCAACTCCCAGAATTCCATGGCCAGCATGCCTAGCTGAGGAATTCTGGGAGTTGAAGTCCACAAGTCTTAAAGTTGCGATGGTTGAGGACCCCTAGACTAGAAGACGTCCAGGGTCCCTTCCAGCTGTGTTCTGATGGATGGACGGATGGATGGATTGGACTGAGTCTCTGTAAGACGCTAAGAAAAAGACACAGGCATGTCTTGAGCAGAGGTTTGAAGCTGCAGGGCACAGCTTGACAAACTCTTGACTTCATTGCTTCTTATATACTTGTTACCTACATAGGCTTTCCCATTAAAGGCTGACATTTTACACTCATAAGTCTAACCATTAGATGCTGACATAAAGCTTCTTCCTTGGAAAATGCCTTCATGTAAGCAACTATTTGTCGGCCTGGAGTCGGCCTTCTCCAGGTCCCGTCAGCCAGACAGTGTCGCCTGGCGGGGCCTAGGGGAAGAGCCTTCTCTGTTGTGGCCCCGGCCCTCTGGAATCAACTCCCCCCAGAGATCTGTATCGCCCCCACTCTCTCCGCCTTTCGTAAACTGCTTAAGACACATCTTTGCCGACAGGCCTGGGGCAGTTAACATCTTGCCCCTAGCCAGTGTATGTTTGTGTGTATGTTTGTTGGATGACTGGCTTTTTAATTTAGGGGTTCTTTTTATATATGTATTTTATGTAGATTTCTATTTATGCTGTGAGCCACCCTGAGTTTCCGGAATAGGGCGGCATAGAAATGCAACAAACAAACAAACAAACAAATAAATAAATAAATAAATAAATAAATAAATATTTCCTAGTAACACGTTACCTGGTCAAAGACCAGGTAAAGAACAAATGCAGGTAGATCAAAATGAGAAAGAACTGACAAAGGCAGGAAGAGATAGGAAGGAACTGAAGCATATTATCTATTTAGATAGGTGAGGCATTAAGTCAAAAGGGGATGAACCTCTGGCTGCTTCATTGGGACAGAGGATATCAAAAGGTTAGGAGGCAGTGGTTCTCAACCTTTTTAATGCCGCGAACCCCAACCGGTTGTAAGTCGAGGACTACCCAACCGGTTGTAAGTCGAGGACTACCTGTATTTCCTGCCCGGGAGCACTGCGCATGCGTGATGCCGCCCCCTGCACACGGCCAAGGCGTAGCTGGCAAGGGGCAGCGACGGCGCAGGGCGACCACCGGCTGGGCCACCAGCTGGCCCAGCCCGAGGGAGGTAAGGCACCCACTGGGGCCCCCGCGGACCAGCAACCCCCCCTGCGCCCGCCGGCCTCCCACCTCCCACCCCTGGCCCTCTTTTACTTACACTTTTAGTAGTTGCTCAGCAGGGAGGGGTGGAAACTTCCGGAGAGCTCGCCTTCGCTGCAGACAACTCGCAGCACCGTTTGCAGACCGGGACTTTTGGAGGGCTCAGCAGGGCGGAGACAGCCTGGACAATTCCTATTGGCTTTTGAAAGCCCATAGAATTAGACTCTATGCAAGAGAGTCTATTCTCTAGATATGTAATAGGATAGACTAATACTTTATTTTAATTAAGGGATATTAGTGGAAGAATTAAATGAAATTTATGAAAAAAATCAAAGAACGAGAATATATTTGGAAAGGGATAGCCGAATTGATAAGGTTTGTATTTAAAGTGAATTTGACTATGGTAGTGTAAATTTCCTAAAAGTTTTTAAAAACAGGTATAGGTTGATTACATTTAAGCTAGACTGAATTACTTTAAATAAATTATGTTATCTAAGGGAATAAGAGAGGGAAGACTAGAGGTATGGATTGAAATCTGTATAAATCTTTTTGGTTTTGAGTCTTTGCTTACCCTAACACCACGGTGTGCCTTGAGTATTTTTTGTAAAAATTTTAAAAAACCAATAAAATTTATTTATAAAAAAAAGAGAGAGAGAGAGAGTCCATTCTATTGGCTTTCAAAAGCCAATAGAATAAGAGGAGTAGCACAGCTAAGGAAAAGGGGGGGAAAATGGCGGACTGCGTGGTTTGGCGACCCCCGGAAAATGGTCGTTCGACCCCAAATGGGGTCGCCACCCACAGGTTGGTTGAGAACCGCTGTTATGAGGTTTGGGGGGGGGGGAAGCCCGGCAGTTTGCCCGCGCATGCATTTTCCCCCACAAGTCTCTACTGATTGCTCATTGCAGTCAGTCTTGATTGGGAAGGTCCCGTCCAACTCTGCCGTTCTGTTAAAAAAGATGCTGAGACTCTGAAAGAGTGCAGAGAAGAGCAACAAAGATGATTAGGGACTGGAGGCTAATACATATAAGGGACGGTTGCTGGAATTGGTCTGTCTCGTTTAACGATGAGAAGGACGAGAGAGGGGACAGGAGAGCAGCCTTCCAGCATCTCAGGGGCTGCCCCAGAGAAGAGGGGAGTCAGCGATTTGAAAGTGTGCGAGGCAGAAGGTGGCGGAACGGGCTTTCTAAGAACCTAAGAAGAGCCCTGCTGAATCAGGCCAAAGCCCATCGAGTCCAGCATTCTGTGTCACACAGGGGCCCACCAATTGTACATGGGGGTCTTGAGCAGAAAGAGAAGGCAAAACCCTCCTTTCCCTTGACCCCCAACAAATGGTACCCAAGGGAATCCTGCCTGCCTCAACCAACATAGAGGCGGCACATGGACATCCGTTTTAATAACCACCGATACACTTGGCCTCCATGAATCTGTCTGACCCTGCCTTGAAGCTATCAAGGCTGACAGCTGTCACGACCCCTTCAGGAAGTGAATTCCATAAACCGAGGACCCTCTGGGTGAAGAAATGTTTCCCTTTATTTGTCCTCACTTTCTTAGCTATGAGCTTTAGGGAGTGCCCCCTTGTCCTGGTATTGTGTGATAGAGAGAAGAATTTTTCTCTATCCACCTTTCCTTCTGGTCCAGTAGGCATTTCATTTTATTTTATTATTTATTTTGTTCTCTCTCTCTCTCTCTCTCTCTCTCTCTCTCTCTCTCTCTCTCTCTCTCTCTCATTCTCTCTCTCTCTCTCTCTCTCTCTCATTCTCCTCTCTCTCTCTCTCTCTCTCTCTCTCATTCTCTCTCTCTCTCTCTCTCTCTCTCTCTCTCTCTCTCTCTCTCTCTCTCTCTCTCTCTCTCTCTCTCTCTCTCTCTCTCTCTCATTCTCTCTCTCTTTCTCGCTTACCTCTTTGGCTCCTCACAGGACAGACTCTCGCTCTCCAGGCAGCATCACTTACCTGCCTTCCTTCTTCACCAAGCTGGAGAACACCTCGCCCATGGTGAAGTCGAAGAAGCAGGAGATCTTCCGTAAGCTGAACTCGTGCGGGGGAAGCGAATCCGAACTGGGTAGGACTTGCTTTTCCTCGGAGGTCTTCTTCGTTGTCATCTCCCCCCCCCAGCCCACTCCCTTTCTCTGGGGGGGTGTGTGTCCCAGGTGCTTCTGTGAGCTGGGTGGCTTTCCGGCAGACGTTTCGTGACCCAACGAGGTAACCTCATCAGTGCTAGGACGGAGGGGGAAGTTGTGAGAGGAGGAGGAGGACTGTGGGGGTCCCTGCTGCTCTCTGAGCTGGGTGGCTTTCCTGCAGACGTTTCGTGACCCAAGTAGGTAACGTCATCAGTGCTAGAAGGGAGGGGAGTTTGCAGGGTGGAGGAGGAGGAGGAGTACTGTGGGGTCCTCGGTGCTCCCTGAGGCTAGCTTTCTTGCAAATGTCTGATGACCCAACTGGGGAACATCATCAGTGCTAGAAGGGAGGGAGGTTTGTGGAGAAAGAGCAAGGAGGGAGAAGGAGGAGGAGGACTGTGGGGTCCCTGGTGCTCTTTGAGCCTGGTGGCTTTCTTGTAGACGTTTCATGACCCAACTAGGCAACATCATCAGTGCTAGAAGGGAGTGAGGTTTGAGGAAGGGAGGAGGAACAGGAAGAGGAGGAGGAGGAGGAGGAGGACTGTGGGGACCTGGGTGCCCTCTGAGCTGGGTGCTTTTCTTGCAGACGTTTCATGACCCAACTAGGTAACATCTTCAGTGCTGGGAGGGAGAGGGGTTTGCAAGGGGTGGAGGAGGACTGCTGAGGGGTCTTTCGTGCTCTCTTGAGCTTGGTGCAGATGTTTCCTTGCAGATGTTTCATGACCCAAGTAGGTCACGTCATCACTTTTAGGAGTAAGTGGGGTTTGAGGAGGGGAGGAGAAGGAGAACTGTGGGGGTCCTTGGTGCTCTTTGAATTTGGTGGTTTTCTTACTGAAGTTTCGTGACCCAACTAGGGAACACCATCAGTGTAAGAAAGGGTCGGGTGTGCTGCTTATTTATATAGGGGTGGAGTTTGTCAGTAGACCAACGGACTATCAGCCATCTACAGGCACCTAGAGATAAACCACATTTGTACACCATTCAAAAGACACAATAAGAATCTAAAAAGGGAACAGAACAGAATAGAATAGAAATATAGAATAGAATAAGAATAGAACAGAACAGAACAGAACAGAATAGGATAGGATAGAATAAGAACAGGAGTAGGATAGGGTAGAACAGAACAGAATAGAATAGAATTAAAATATAGAATAGAATAGAATAGAATAGAATTAAAATATAGAATAGAATAGAATAGAATAGAAAATAGAATTAGAATAGAATGGAATAGAATAGAATAGAAAATAGAATAGAATAGAATAAGAACAGGAATAGGATAGGATAGAATTGAATTGAATTGAATTGAATTGAATTGGAAGGGACCTTGGAGGTCTTCTAGTCCAGCCCCCTGTTCAAGTAGGAGAACCTATACCATCTCAGACCAATGGCTGTCCAGTCTCTTCTTAAAAACCTCCAGCAATGGAGCGCCCACAATTTCTGGAGGCAGGTTGTTCCACTGGTTGATTGTCTTCACTGTCAGGAAGTTTCTCCTTAATTCCAGGTTGCTTCTCTCCTTGATCAGTTTCCAAATAAAAGAGACCAGGAAATATCCTCTTCCACAACCAACACAAAGAAAATCAGGGATTAACACCAGGCAGGTGTAGGAGAACTCGCCGCAGCCAACTCCCTGTTGGGACAAGGGCTTTACACTAACATCGAAGAAACGGTGGAATAGAATCACGATTGAAAGGGTGCGAATGGAGGGAGAACACGATGGGCGAGCGACAAAAATTAAAATCATTTCTTTAAATTATTTTAAACAATTTAACCGAATTATTGCATTGTCCCACAGCTGGTTGTCCCATTCTGACAGCAACCAGCAGAAAACCATGCCCCAATCAAAGTAACAAAGAAACAGCCCCAACTCCAACATTGGCAGCGCAAGCTATTGTATGTAAACAGAGAGCAAACCCTACTCTCTCGTAGCACTGATGATGTTAGCTAGCTGGGTCATGAAACGTCTGCAAGAAAGCATCAGAGAGCAGCACAGGGACTACAGTCCTCCTCCTCCTCCTCCTCCTCCTCCTCTTCCACACACCCCCAGCCCCATTCCTTCCCGAGCACTGATGATGTTAGCTAGCTGGGTCATGAAACGTCTGCAAGAAAGCATCAGAGAGCAGCACAGGGACTACAGTCCTCCTCCTCCTCCTCCTCCTCCTCCTCTTCCACACACCCCCAGCCCCATTCCTTCCCGAGCACTGATGATGTTAGCTAGCTGGGTCATGAAACGTCTGCAAGAAAGCATCACAGAGCAGCACAGGGCCTACAGTCCTCCTCCTCCTCCTCCTCCTCCTCCTCCTCCTCTTCCACACACCCCCAGCCCCATTCCTTCCCGAGCACTGATGATGTTAGCTAGCTGGGTCATGAAAGGTCTGCAAGAAAAGCACCCATTTGAGGGAGCACCCCCGCAGTTTGACCCTGAGTTACCAATGTTCTCTTCTCCTGTCGGAGTCATTGACCTCTTCAACCTTGGAAAGTAACCCGTGTCTCTTCCTTCTGTCTCTGTGAACAGCAGCCGCTCAACCTGGGACAGAAATATTTAACTTGCCAGCAGTCACCACCTCAGGTAAGGACTCCAGAAACGAGCAGAACAGAATAGAATAGAAGGACAGGACAGGACTGGACTGGACGACTGGACTCAGTTGAATTGAATAGAATTACAGGATAGAGTAGAATAGAATAGAAAATATGGAATAGAATAGAATAGAATAGAATAGAATAGAATAGAATAGAATAGAATTAGAGGATAGAGTAGAATAGAATAGAATAGAATAGAATAGAATAGAATAGAATAGAATAGAATTAGAGGATAGAGTAGAATGGAATGGAATAGAGAATGGGAATAGAATACAATACAATACAATAGAGAATGGGAATGAAATAGAATAGTAGTAGTAGTAGTAGTAGTAGTAGTAGTAGTAGTAGTAGTAGTAGTAGTAGTAGTAGTAAAGTTGGAAGGGACCTTGGAGGTCATCTATTCCAACCCCCTGCTTGGACAGGAAACCCTATACCATTTCAGACAAAGGACTGTCCAGTCTCTTCTTAAAAACTTCCAGTGTTGGAGCATTCACCACTTCTGGAGGCAGGTTGTTCCACTGGTTAATTGCTCTCACTGTCAGGAAGTTTATCAGGTTGCTTCTCTCCTTGATGAGTTTCCATCTGTTGCTTCTTGTGCTGCCTTCAGGCGCTTTGGAAGGATACAGGATAGAGTAGAATAAGAATGGAATGGAATACAGTAGAATAGAATTACAGGATATGGAGTAGAATGGGATGGGATGGGATGGAATAGAATAGAATAATATAGTGTGGAATAGAATTAGAATAGAATAGAATAGAATAGAATAGAATAGAATAGAATAGAATAGAATAGAATAGAATAGAATAGAATAGAATAATATAGTGTGGAATAGAATTAGAATAGAATGGAATAGAATAGAATAGAATAGAATTATGGAATAGAATAGAATATGGAATAGAATAGAATAGAATAGAATAGAATAGAATTATGGGATAGAATAGAATATGGAATAGAATAGAATAGAATAGAATAATATAGTGTGGAATAGAATTAGAATAGAATAGAATAGAATAATATAGTGTGGAATAGAATTAGAATAGAATAGAATAGAATAATATAGTGTAGAATAGAATAGAATAATATAGTGTGGAATAGAATTAGAATAGAATAGAATAATATAGTGTAGAATAGAATAGAATAATATAGTGTGGAATAGAATTAGAATAGAATAGAATAATATAGTGTAGAATAGAATAGAACAGAACAGAATAGAATAGAATCTTTACTGAGAATAGAATGGAAAGGAATGGAACGAGACAGGACAGAATAGCAACTTTATTGTCCCTTTCAATGTGGACTACTCCGCCTCCGCCAACACGACATTCCATTGGATTCCACCCTCAAAAGACAACCCCTGTCCATCCCCACACGGACACAACACAGAGAACGATCGCCGTCCAGTCCGAGCCTCTCCCCGGAGGCCTGTCGCAGGAGCCTCCCCTCGTCCTTCCCGCTGGACCCATCGCTTCTCCTTCCCCCCCTTCCAGGTTCGGTGAGCGCCAGGGGTCCGTGCTTAGCCGATCCGGCCAGCAACCTGGGCTTGGAGGACATCATTCGCAAAGCCCTGATGGGCAGTTTCGACGACAAAGGCGAGGACCACAGCCTGGTCATGGCGCAGCCCCTGGGGATGGTGCCCGGCGGGCCGTTACCGACCAACAGCGAAACGCGGCGGGAGGAAGCCAGCCCCTCCCCTAATCCAGGTGAGCCATTCAGGCCCAGTTTGCCCCCCGCCCTCCCCGTGCAGGTAGCTGACGAGTTTCCTGCCCTCTTCCCCCCCCCGGGTTCTTTGCGACATGTCGGACTACAATCCCCATTCTCCCCCCCCCCCTTTCCCTCCTGCCCCCCGCAGGTTCGGCCTTAAATCTTTCCTGCTGGTTTTTGTGGCGGTTGAATTTAACTTTAAATTTAAATCTTTTTTTTTTTTTAAAGCGGAAGAACGACTTAGCGAGGACAAGGGGCGGCTTTCTTGCCGCCGGCAGTCCTCGGCTTATAAGCCGCTCGGTTTAGTGACGGTTCCACAGTTACAACGGCCCTTTTTTCACATTTAACGGCCACTGCAGCGTCCTCCACGGTCACGTGACCGGAATTTGGAAGCTGGGACAACCGACTCGTACTTACGACGGTTCCAGGGTCCCGGGGGGTCACCTGATCCCCTTTTGCGACCTTTCCGATGAGTACAGTCCATGGGGAAGCCAGATTCACTTAACGACCGCGTTAACAATGGCAGTGATTCGCTTAACAACGGTGTCAGGAGAGGTCGTAAAATGCGGCAAAAAAAACCCACACTCCAACTGTCTTGCTTAACAAAAGAAATGTGGGGCTCGGTTTTCGTCGTAAGTCGAGGACTAACTGTAGTGCTTGGGTTGGGGAGTTCCGGAATCCAGCTGATATAGATATCGTACAAAAAGGTTGCGTTATTCACACAAAGACACAGACAGGCACACACAAGCACACATGTCCCCAGAGCTGAGCAGGCAAATTGCAGCAAGAAAGTGACTTATAACCACTTTTGGTGTATAGAAGGATCTTCCTATCATACAGGAAGATAATAACATTTTTGCAAAAAGTGGGTCTATGTATAAGCATGTGATGGACAAGGTGGTCCCTAAGAGAGAAGAAAACCATGATTCTTTTAAACATGGGTCATCCCAACCAAGAGAAAGAGTACGTTTAAATAAATGCTTCACAACCTTAAGCCGTTTTAAGGCGTGTGGATTCCAGCTCCCAGAATCCCCCAGCCAGCCTGCTTTAAGGGGAGTGGGCTTCCGCTCCCAGAATTCCCCAGCCAGGATGCTTTAAGAGGGGTGGGCTTCCGCTCCCAGAATCCCCCAGCCAGGATGCTTTAAGAGGGGTGGGCTTCCGCTCCCAGAATCCCCCAGCCAGGATGCTTTAAGAGGGGTGGGCTTCCACTCCCAGAATCCCCCAGCCAGGATGCTTTAAGAGGGGTGGGCTTCCACTCCCAGAATCCCCCAGCCAGGATGCTTTAAGAGGGGTGGGGGCTTCCACTCCCAGAAACCTCCAGCCAGCCTGCTTTAAGATGGGTGGGCTTCCACTCCCAGAATCCCCCAGCCAGCCATGCTTTAAGAGGGGTGGGCTTCCCCTCCCAGAATCCCCCAGCCAGCCATGCTTTAAGAGGGGTGGGCTTCCACTCCCAGAATCCCCCAGCCAGCCTGCTTTAAGATGGGTGGGCTTCCACTCCCAGAATCCCCCAGCCAGCCATGCTTTAAGAGGGGTAGGCTTCAGCTCCCAGAATCCCCCAGCCAGGATGCTTTAAGAGGGGTGGGCTTCCACTCCCAGAATCCCCCAGCCAGGATGCTTTAAGAGGGGTGGGCTTCCACTCCCAGAATCCCCCATCCAGCCTGCTTTAAGAGGGGTGGGCTTCCACTCCCAGAATCCCCCAGCCAGCCTGCTTTAAGAGGGGTGGGGGCTTCCACTCCCAGAATCCCCCAGCCAGCCTGCTTTAAGAGGGGTGGGGGCTTCCACTCCCAGAAACCTCCAGCCAGCCATGCTTTAAGAGGGGTGGGCTTCCCCTCCCAGAATCCCCCAGCCAGCCATGCTTTAAGAGGGGTGGACTTCCACTCCCAGAATCCCCCAGCCAGCCTGCTTGAGGATATGAAATCCACTGATTATTATTGGTGCCCCCCTAACTCCATTCCTCCTCCTCCTCCTCCTCCTCCAGGTGGGGGGGTCAGCAAGCAGAAGCTGATGGGCAAATCCGGGAGCAGGAAGTCCAAATCCCCCATTCCTGGTCAAGGCTACCTGGGAGCGGAGCGACCCTCCTCGGTCTCCTCGGTCCATTCGGAAGGCGACTATCACCGGCAGACCCCCGCCTGGTCGTGGGAAGACCGGCCCTCCTCGACAGGTGAGCTGGGGGTGTCTGGGCGAGAGTGTGTGCCCCCCAAATTGGGCGCTGCAGGTTTCGAAGGATGCTCTTTTCCAAGACAGTCGCCAGTTCTTGAAACATTACCAGGATATCATCGTCATGACTCTTGCATATGGGGAGTCCTCGGCTTACGACCACACCTGAGCCCAACCTTTCCGTTGCTAAGTGAGACGTCGGCTAAGTGAGCTTTATCCCCCAGTTTGTTTCTGGCCACGGTTGTTCACTTCGTCACACGGTTATTAACTGAATCCGGCTTCCCCCGCCCCCCCCTCCCATTGACTTTGCTTATCAGAAGATCGCAAAAGAGGATCCCGTGCCCCGCCCCCCCCGGGACGCGCCGACCGTCGTAAATGTGAGCCAGTGGCCAAGCGTCCGTATTTTGATCATGTGACCACCGGGGCTGCTGCAGCAGCGTTTGTTAAGTGGGCCAAACGGTCATACGGCCCTTTTTTCAGCCCCGATGTAACTTTGAACGGTCACTGAATGAACTGCTGTCAATCCAGGAGTCCCTGCAGCCAGATTGCCCAAAGCCCATCAGTCAATCCTGCTTGAACTGTCGCTAAAAGGAACGGTTGCAAGTCGAGGACTCTTCTGTAAGCCAGGGCCAATTTTTTTCATCCTCTTGGAACCGTCGCTAAACGGGTGGTCATAAGTCTAGGACTCCCCGTAGCCGGACTACCCCAAGCCCCATCCTTCCACCTCACTCAGACGGTCACTAAACAAGTGGTCATAAGACAGGGACACACTGTAGCCGGACTATCCCAAATCCCATCCTTCCATGCCATTCAGATGGTCATTAAACAAGTGGTCGTAAGACAGGGACTCCCTGTGGCCGGACTACCCCAAACCCCGTCCTTCCATGCCATTTAGATGGTTGTTAAAGTGGTCGTAAGACAGGGACTCCCTGTAGTTGAATTACCCCAAACCCCATCTTCCACCCCATCCAGACGGTCACTAAACAAGTGGTCGTAAGACAGGGACTCCCTGTAGTTGAATTACCCCAAACCCCATCTTCCACCCCATCCAGACGGTCACTAAACAAGTGGTCGTGAGACAGGGACTCCTTGTAGCTGAATTATCCCGAACCCCATCTTCCACCTCACTCAGACGGTCACTAAATAAGTGGTCGTAAGACAGGGACTCCCTGTAGCTGAATTATCCCAAACCCCATCCTTCCACCCCATTCCGTTACTAAACAAGTGGTCGTAAGACAGGGACTCCCTGTAGCCGGACTATCCAAACCCCATCCTTCCACCCCATCCAGACGGTCACTAAACAAGTGGTCGTAAGACAGGGACTCCTTGTAGCTGAATTACCCCAAACCCCATGTTCCACCCCATCCAGACGGTCACTAAACAAGTGGTCGTAAGACAGGGACTCCTTGTAGCTGAATTATCCCGAACCCCATCTTCCACCTCACTCAGACGGTCACTAAATAAGTGGTCGTAAGACAGGGACTCCCTGTAGCTGAATTATCCCAAACCCCATCCTTCCACCCCATTCCGTTACTAAACAAGTGGTCGTAAGACAGGGACTCCCTGTAGCCGGACTATCCAAACCCCATCCTTCCACCCCATCCAGACGGTCACTAAACAAGTGGTCGTAAGACAGGGACTCCTTGTAGCTGAATTACCCCAAACCCCATGTTCCACCCCATCCAGACGGTCACTAAACAAGTGGTCGTAAGACAGGGACTCCTTGTAGCTGAATTATCCCGAACCCCATCTTCCACCTCACTCAGACGGTCACTAAACAAGTGGTCGTAAGACAGGGACTCCCTGTAGTTGAATTACCCCAAACCCCATCCTTCCACCCCATCCAGACGGTCACTAAACAAGTGGTCGTAAGAGAGGGACTCCTTGTAGCTGAATTATCCCAAACCCTATCTTCCACCTCACTCAGACGGTCACTAAACAAGTGGTCGTAAGACAGGGACTCCCTGTAGTTGAATTACCCCAAACCCCATCTTCCACCTCACTCAGACGGTCACTAAACAAGTGGTCATAAGACAGGGACTCCCTGTAGCTGAATTACCCCAAACCCCATCCTTCCACCCCATCCAGACGGTCACTAAACAAGTGGTCGTAAGACAGGGACTCCTTGTAGCTGAATTATCCCAAATCCCATCCTTCCACCTCACTCAGACGGTCACTAAACAAGTGGTCGTAAACCGGGGGACCTGAAGCCTAAGCAGCCTCTTCGATGCTCTCCTGCAGGTTCCACGCAGTTCCCCTACAACCCGCTGACCATCCGGATGCTGAGCAGTACTCCCCCCAGCTCCATGGCCTGTGCCCCCTCCTCGGCCGGGCAGGCCGCCCCACACCAGCCCAGCCGGATATGGGAACGGGAACCGGCCCCTCTGCTCTCGGCCCAGTACGAGACCCTCTCGGACAGCGACGAGTGACAGTGACGTCGTCGTCAGGAGGAAGAAGGAAAACGAGAGACACACACCCGTAAACAAAAGGGATAAACGAAAGGAACAACGCAGCAGGGACCTTTGCAAACCAAGTCGGAGGGGGGGGAGGTGTGTGTGTGTGTGTGTGTGATGGAGTTTGCTGCATTTTTTTTTTAAAAAAAGAAAAGCTGCAAAGCCCCCCCCTCCCCTGCCTCCTCCTCCTCCTCCTATCCCCCCAAGACTGTCGAAAGGAGAGGCACAATACGGGATGCAAAAAAAAAAAAGTTGCACGGGGATCCCATTTTCTTTTTTTACGGCGCCCAAATGGACCGCGGGATGGGTTTTTTTTACGGAGGAAAAACCCACTTGGGGGGGGGGGGGGAAGGATCTCTCCCGTTTTCAGCTGGCCAGGCGTCCCGAAGATAAATATGTAAAGAGTTTGTTTGGGGGGGGGGTTGTTTTAAAGAGAGAAAAAAAAAAAGAGGACCTTTTATTCCGGAGCGACATCCTTATTTGTAAAGAGAAGCGTCCCACGATGTCTCGGGAGAAGAAGGAAAAGAGGGGTGGAGGGTGGGGTGGGAAATTCCTTCTAATGTACATAGAATAACTTTTTCTGCAGTGTGTTTCCACCTCTCGCCCCACCCCCACTCACACCCCCAGCCCCACTTAACACCCCCCCCCCGCTAAGAATTTCTGGTGTTCAAAATCATTGTTGTAAACTTTGGGGGTCATTTTATATATATATATATATAATTATATATATAAAATTTTTAAAGGCCTTGTCATTCAAGAGAAGACTCTTCCTAAATCTTGGGGGGGGGGTTTCAAGAGGACGGCCCCCTCCCTTTTGCCTCGTCTGCCTGTAGAAATGGGGAGGGGGGTTGGGAGAAAAGGAGACCTTTTGGGCATCACCCCTTCTTTTTTGGGGGGGCAATTCAGCCCAGCCAGGTTGCTGGCTCCTCCCTTCCTTTTCCCCTTTTCCTTCCTTCTCCTTTCCCTTCCCCTTTTCCTTCTTTCCTTCCTTCCCTTCCTTCCCCTTTCCCTCCTTTCCTTTTTCCTTTTCCTTCCTTCTCTTTTCCTTTCCCTTCCTTCCCTCCCTTCCTTCCCCTTTCCCTCCCTTCCTTTTTCCTTTTCCTTCTTTCCGTTTCTCTTCCTCTTTTCCTACCTTCCCTCCCTCCCTCTCTCCCTTCTTTCCCTTTCTCTTCCTTCCTTCCTTTTCCTTCCTCCCTCCCTTCCTTCCCTCCTCCTCCCTTCCTTCCTTCCCCTTTTCCTTCCTTCCCTCCCTCTCCCTTTCTTCCTTCCCCTTTTCCTTCCTTCCTTCCTTTCTCCCTCCCTTCCCCTCCCTCCCTCCCTCCCTCCCTTCCTTCCTCTGTCCATAGGCAGCACCCCGCTTGCTCTGGAGGGCAACTTGCTATTTGCCCCCCCACACGCACACACACACACAATTCTAAACACTCTGCTGACCCCCTGCCCCTTTTTCTGTAGTTGTTTAAAACTTGTGGAAAACATTTTTTCCCCCTTCCTTCCTTTTTTGAGGGTGAGATCTGTACATTTGAAGTCTCTCTGGTCTGCTGGAATACCTGAGATTTTTTTAATGATTATGCCATGCTGTAATTTTAACTTCGTTTTGCTTTGTTTTCGTTCTTTGTTTTTTCTTTCTTTCTTTCTCTCCCGGACAGTCGGTTTTGTTCCTGCAAGGCTGCGACGCCATTGCATGGGGGCTATCCAAATTCCCTCCCCCACTTCCTGGTTTTGACCTCAGTCCAAATCCCTTTTTTTTTTTCACCCACCGCTGGCCCTCCCTCCCTTCCTTCCTTCCCATAAATTCTCTTCTCCCTTCCTGTCTTTAACTCCCAAAAATCATCTTAATTGCTTTTTGTCCTAACCTAAAGCAAAATTTCCCCGCCTTCGGCTGTAAAAAAAAAAAAAAAAAAAAGGCCAAGTCTCCAGTCTGTTCCTTCGGTTTAATGCAAAGTCTCTGCGCCCAAATTCATATTTCTTCCCTTTGTGAAAAAAAAAATTAAGCTGTGGATTCTGGCAAAAGGCGGCCGATTCGGTCGGCCTTGCGAGAGAATTTCCCACGCTTTTTTTTTCTTTTTTTTTTTTTGTCTTTTTTGGCCCGAAACGAGGCTAAAGATTGCCCTGCAGACGGCTTTCGGGTGTGCATTTTCTGAAGCCACAGTGGTCTGTTTCAAAGCCAATTTTGTGTAACCGCAAGAGAAGAATTTGTGAAAGCGTTTGAATCTTGAACCCCGAGTCAAGCTTTGGAGAATCTAGACGAGAGAAAAAAAAAAAAAAGCTGAATTTAAAGATAAATCTGAACTTTAAATCTCTCTCTTCTTCTTCTTCTCCTCCTCCTCTTCCTTCTTCCTTCTTCTCCTCCTCCTCCTCCTCACCACTTCTACCACTTTCACCTTCTTCTCCTCCTCCTCCTGTTCTTCCTTCTTCTTCTCCTCCTCCTCCTCCTCACTTCTACCACTTTCTTCTTCTTCTTCCTCTTCCTCTTCCTCTCCCCTCAAATTGTCCTCTGGGCCATTAAAGGATAGCATTGGCAGATTTTTAAGGCAGAAAGCATTACCCAACCTCAAATTCCCAGAATCCCCCAGTCACCCAGTGGGGAATTCTGGGAGTTGAAGTCCACACCTCTTCCATACCGTTGCGGTTGGGAAACATGGCTGTAAAAATTTGCTCCAACCTAATTTCTGTAAAGGGAATCGGCCTGCCACAGTCCTGGAATTATACCCACCTCTGTGGCTGTGCAGATGGGAGTTGTAGTCCTCTGCAGCGCAGAGAGAAGTTGCTTTGAGTGACACAAAGTGGCGAGTTGATTCTCCCTTCAGCAACCGCATTTGACGCCGGACTTTTTCATCCCAACAGGGTGTTGTTGCCTTTGTGTGTTGCCTTTCCAGTTTTCATGCGGGGCTTGATTAAAAATAAAATTAAAATCTCCCATCGGGCTCGGAACCTGGTTACTAACATTTGCCGAATGAAGAACCGTAGGAAAGGAGGGGCGGGGTGGGGGGGGAAAGGCGGAAGTTGTGTTGCCTTTTAAACCGTTTCTCCATCCCTGAGCAGCTGTGGAAACAAAGCGCACAACCGGAAACCCGTATAGGAGGGGCAACGGCGTCTTGTTTATTTTTCAGAATAAATAAATAAGTCAGATCGCAAGTACACATCCTTGCGAAGGTTCTCTCGCCCATCCGTCCTCTGCAAATTTCTTTCATCAACCTTCTAAAGCGAAAATCAAAAGGTCGCCAGCACTTTGCAAAGCCCAGGAAAAATGTTTGGGGTTTTGGTTTATATATATGTTTTCTGAGGTTTTCGCGGGTGTTTCTATGTAGGTCTTTGGTTATTCGGGTTTTCTCCCACGTAAAATTGGAAGTGTCTTGGCAACATTTCGACGAAGTCCTGTTCATCATCTTCAGGCTGGTGTTTTCGGCTTCATGCTTCTAGGAGCAATGGTCCTAGAAGCACGAAGCCGAAAGCACCAGCCTGAAGATGACGAACGGGACTTTGTGCTTCTAGGAGCAATGGTCTTAGAAGCACGAAGCCGAAAGCACCAGCCTGAAGATGACGAACGGGACTTCGTCGAAACGTCGCCAATACACTTCCAATTTTACACGGGAGAAAACCCGAATAACCAAAGACCTACATATATATATATATATATATATATATATATATATATATATATATATATATATATATATATATATATATATATATATATATATATATATATACATATATATATATATACATACATACATACATACATACATACATACATACATACATACATACATACATACATACATATATATATATATATATATATATACATACATACATACATATATATATATATATGTAGGTCTTTGGTTCTTCGGGTTTTCTCCCGCGTAGAATTTGAAGTGTCTTGGCAACGTTTCGATGAAATCTCATTCATCATCTTCAGGCTGGTGCTTTTGGCTTCTGCTTAGACCACACATTGCTCCTAGAAGCAGAAGCCAAAAGCACCAGCCTGAAGATGATTAATGAGATTTCATCGAAACGTTGCCAAGACACTTCAAATTCTACGCGGGAGAAAACCCGAAGAACCAAAGACCTACATATATATATATGTATATATATCGCTGTCGATGATTTCTGATCCTTACTGTCGTTCTTCTCCACTTTGGTACATTCAGTTTTAATTTTAATTTTGGAGGGGTGGGAGTGGGAGTGGGGGAGAGAGAAGAATCCCAAATGTCCCCCGTTTATGTCCCTGTTCTGTTGGTATCCATGCCTCGAGTGAAATGGTGACTTCTACAATTCAGACCAATCAAATAATAATAATAAAAAAAGGGCAGGTTTGCAAAGTTTCGTTCAGTCCGTCTTGGGGATGGGGGCGGCAGACAGTTGGAAAGGGGGGCTTTTTTGCTTTTCATCATGGCTGTCCCCAAAATAATTAGGGGTGTGTGTCCTTTCCCCTGTCCCCACTCTCACCCAGTGCCCCCAAGAAAGCCCATGGGCAGCTGCCAGGGTTGGTTGGTCCCTGGAGGAAATCTTAAATCTGTTCCCCGTTCTTGTAGGGTGCAAAGGCAGGCGTGAGAATTACGCCAAAAAGCAGTGTTTAACTCAAGATTGAGTGCTTGATGGGGTTTGGACTTCAACGCCCAGAATTCTCTAATAAAAACAGGCTGGCTGGGGGATTCTGGGAGTGGAAGCCCACCCCTCTTAAAGCAGGCTGGCTGGGGAATTCTGGGAATGGAAGCCCACCCCTCTTGAAGCAGGCTGGCTGGGGGATTCTGGGAGTGGAAGCCCACCCCTCTTAAAGCAGGCTGGCTGGGGAATTCTGGAAGCGAAAGCCCACCCCTCTTAAAGCATGGCTGGCTGGGGAATTCTGGGAATGGAAGCCTACCCCTCTTAAAGCAGGCTGGCTGGGGAATTCTGGGAGTGGAAGCCCTTCCCTCTTAAAGCAGGCTGGCTGGGGGATTCTGGGAGTGGAAGCCCTCCCCTCTTAAAGCAGGCTGGCTGGGGGATTCTGGGAGTGGAAGCCCACCCCTCTTAAAGCATCCTGGCTGGGGGATTCTGGGAGTGGAAGCCCACCCCTTAAAGCAGGCTGGCTGGGGAATTCTGGGAATGGAAGCCCACCCCTCTTAAAGCAGGCTGGCTGGGGGATTCTGGGAGCGGAAGTCCACCCCTCTTAAAGCATGCTGGCTGGGGAATTCTGGGAATGGAAGCCCACCCCTCTTAAAGCCGGCTGGCTGGGGGATTCTGGGAGCTGAGGTCCACCCCTCTTAAAGCATGCTGGATGGGGAATTCTGGGAGTTGAACCCAGGTCTTCTCTGCAAACTATCTGACTGCTGTGCCCAGATGTCATCCAGGAAAAATGACTTCATGAGATCCGGATTAGACCTTCCGGGTTTCAAGAGATCGGGGAAATTCACAGGGCATTTTTTTTTACAACCCCCCCCTCTCCTCGTTTGCCTTTCCTGCCTAGCTCACATTCTGTCATCCAGCTAATCCTCCACGTACGACCACACATGAGCCCAACCATTCTGTCGCTAAGCGAGACAGCTCTGAGGTGAGCTTTGCCTCCTTTCCCTATACTTTTCTACCGTTGTTAAGCCAATCCCTGTGGTCGCTAAGCTAGTAACACCGTCGTTAAGCGAATCCGGCTTCCCGCATCAACTGTGCCAGCCCGAAGGCCGCCAAAGGGGATCGCGTGACCCCCGGGGAACACCGCGGCCATCATGAATACAAGACAGTTGCAAAGCGCCCCACATTTTGATCCCGAGACCCTGGGAATGCTGCGACGGTGAATGATGGGTCCCTTTTTTCTCCCAGCGCCGTTGTCACTTTGAACAGTTGTAGTTGGGAGGGGCAGGCCTTTAGCAGGCCTCACTCAGGTCCAGTGGAATGACTGGGAAATTAAAAAAAAAAATCAGGATAATTTTACGGCTTAAAAGCTGCAGGTATCTCCGCTTTATTCAGCCCCCGGCGGTGCCAACTGGGGCTGTCCTTGGGGGAGGGGTCCTCGCCCTCTGCCCTCCAGCTGGCGCCCCCTACATGCCATCCTCTTGGGCAGGGCACCGGTGGAGGGCTGCCCCACGGAGAGCCACGCCGTGGGGCCCTGACAAAGCACCTGTCGCAGTTCGGACAATCGTCCCAGCCAATTGCGGGAAGCCGGTCCGGTCACTCCTTCGGTCCCTCGGGCCCAGCCTTGCCCGCCTCCGTCTCCTGCAAGCCGGCCCTCGCGTTGGCTCGCACCCGCTTCCTCTTGGCCAGCTGGGCCAGTTCCTTCGTGATGTATCTGACGGCGACGCCGTCCCCGGATTTCTCGGCCACTTCCAGGGCGGTTTGGTAGGCCCGCTGGGCTTGGGAATATTCTCCTGAGAAGGGGGAAAAAAGACAATGCAAAGACGAAGACGGTTGGACTTCAAATCCCAGAATGCCCCAGGCACTTGTGATGAAGGCATGCCAGATAGGGAATTCTGGGAATTGGAATCTACCCGTCTTAAAATGTGACTTGACCTCCTCAGTCGCCCTTGACTTACAACAGGATGTTTATTATAATAATAATAATAATAAATAAAGTTGGAAGGGACCTTGGAGGTCATCTAGTCCAGTGGGTTCTTAACCTTTTTGAACGGATCGCCCCCTTGAGCCAACGCGGAAGTTGTCATCTCCCCCCCCTCCCCCAACATAACCTCTCAATCACAACATAGGAAATAATTAACTTCAATTTATGCAAACACTTTTTTTTTTGTTTTCTTTATAATTGTCATCGGGACATATCGATGCAAATAATTCATTTCCAGTCTTTTTCCCGTATCTCCCATATTCTGGCCAATGGCGCGCCACTGTATGGGTCGAGGCTGCTGCGCAACGCGCATGAAGATAAGCGATGCGTATTCACATATCTCCGGCGTTCTGTACCGAAGCTAGCTGGAGGAACATTGGAAAACACAATTCAATCCACTAAGAGCGAGCGATCTGATGTTTTTGTAGGACTACTTGTGCATAGGCAGCTAAGAGAGTCGGTTAAAGGCACCAGGCTAAAAAACCAAGCGATCTGAATTCTGAATTGAGCCAATCACCAGGAGACGGTGAGTTCTAGTTTCCGCCTTAGACATGAAAGACAGTTGATTGACTTTGGGCCAATCACCAGGAGATTTGGGAGTTCTAGTCCCGCCTTAGGCATGAAAGCCAACTAGGAGACTTTGAGCCAATCACCAGGAGGCGGTGAGTTCTAGTTTCCGCCTTAGACATGAAAGACAGTTGATTGACTTTGGGCCAATCACCAGGAGATTTGGGAGTTCTAGTCCCGCCTTAGGCATGAAAGCCAACTAGGAGACTTTGAGCCAATCACCAGGAGGCGGTGAGTTCTAGTCCCGCCTTAGGCATGAAAGCCAACTGGGGGACTGGGCCAATCACCAGGAGATGGGGAGTTCTAGTCCCGCCTTAGGCATGAAAGCCAACTGGGGGACTGGGCCAATCACCAGGAGACGGTGAGTTCTAGTCCCGCCTTAGGCATGAAAGCCAACTGGGGGACTGGGCCAATCACCAGGAGGCGGTGAGTTCTAGTCCCGCCTTAGGTGTGAAAGCCAGCTGGGTAACTTTGGGCCAATCACCAGGAGGCGGTGAGTTCTAGTCCCGCCTTAGACATGAAAGCCAGTTGATTGACTTTGGGCCAATCACCAGGAGACAATGAGTTCTAGTCCCATCTTAGACATGAAAGCCAGTTGACTGGGGTCCCTGGTGGGGTCCCCCCCTTCCCCTCTCCCTGCCCCACCAGGCTAATCCACCCCAATGCCGCCCCTACCTTTATGGATCAGGATGCCGGCCAGGTTGTTCAGGATCACGTGGGCATCGGGGTGCTGCGTCTGCTGGGCCAGTTCCGCCGCACGGCTCACCTGGGCGTAGGCTTCCTCGTAGAGGCCCTGAGCGTCCAGCGCCGTGGCCAAGTCGTTCATCACCACCACGGTCTGAGCCAGGGAGGGGAAACAACACAAAACACACAACAGCAGGACCAACGTTAAGTCGAGGGACTCCAAAGGCAGCGAGGCTGTCCTGCGCAGAAAGGAGACTTCGATGGGTCAGGTGAGCTGCTCCCCCAAATGGAGGGCTTTTGGGGTGAACGGTGGCTCAGGGAAAGGCTTATCTGGGGCTCTTCCCTTACACAGGAGCGGAAGGGAGAAGGCTTCGGGGGCAGAAAGAGGACCCCTAGGAGAGGATAGCTGCAGCTCAGGGCGGAACCGGGAGGTGCTCGGTGCCCTCTGAGCTGGGTGCTTTTCCTTGCAGACGTTTCATGACCCATCTAGGTAATATTATCCTGCCTTCTCAGGAGGAGGAGGAGGACTGTGGGGTCCCTGGTGCTCTCTGAGCAGGGTGGTTTTCTTGCAGACCTTTCATGACCCAACTAGGGAACATCATCAGTGCTAGAAGGGAGGAGAAGGAGGAGGACTATGGGGGCCCTTGGTGCCCCCTGAGTTTGGCTGTTTTCTTGCAGATGTTTCATGACCCAACTAGGTAATATCATCTGTGCTAGAAGGGAATGAGGTTTGGAGAGGGGGGGGAGGAGGAGGAGTGTGGAGTCCTTGGTGCTCTCTGAACTTGATGACTTTCTTGCAGACGTTTCACAACCTAGCTGGATAACATCACCAGTGCTAGAAGGGGGTGGAGTAGTGAGGAGGAGGAGGAGGAGGAGGAGGAGGAGGAGGAGGAGGAGGAAAAAGGGACTGTGGGGTCCTTGGTGCTCTCTGAACTTGGTGGATTTCTTGCAGATGTTTCATGACCCAACTAGGGAACATCATCAGTGTTAGAAGGAAGAGGCATTTGTGGGGAAGAGGAGGAGGAGGAGGAGGAGGAGGAGGAGGAGGAGGAGGAGGAGGAGGAGGAGGAGGAGGAGGAGGAAAGCAACTATGGGCTCCTTGGTGCTCTTGGTTTTCTTTCAGACGTTCCACTACCCAATTAGCTAACGTCATCAGTGCTACAAGGGAGAGGGGCAGATTTCCTCTGTTTACCCCAGTCAAGGTGCTACCAACTCAGACAAACAACCAAACATTAAACCGCAGTCTAATCAAGGAACTATCAAGACTACATACCGAGACGTCACGTCCGGTGGCATGGAGACGGAGCAATCTCAGGGGAGCTCCGGGACAGATCTCTGTTTATCTGCTTTTTTCTCAGCGGCCAAGAGCGATTGCCGCCTGGAGGGATAGGCAATTTGGAGAGGAACTTCTGGTGCTTCGGCAGAGGTGAGGCGAGCCCCGGGAGAGCCAGAAATAATCCAAGCTGAGAGAGATCTGGGAGGGGAGAGCTGCCCAGAAAGATCTCCAAAGAGGGAGAAGAGAAAAGCAGAAAGGGGGTGGAACTTCCCCCCCCCCCATGGACTAACAGCGATAGAAAAGAAGAAAAGAAGGGGCAAATGAGACTGTTACCTTGACCAGCTGGACTTCATGGGCTGAAAAGGGTAAAACTCAAAGGGTAGCCCCTCCTCCTTCTTTCTCAAGAGACACAAAACTTAGGGTGAGAAAGTTCCGAGGGAGAAGGAAGCCGACATTTTGGCTACCACGGAACACCATACAGCATTGAAGGGGAGAAAGGAGAAGGGAGACACCTACTGGCCGAGAAGAAAATAGACACAGAAATAAAATAAATACAGAAAGGCTGTACAGACAGGGTAGGGATAGCAGGCAGACAATAGCGTGGTGGCAGCCAAGGCAAAGCTACCAGGAAGGAGAAAGTGTGGAATTGAGTCACAGAAGGAAGGTAGGGACAATATAAGCAGAACAGGGTTCCCTACATTGGGGAGAATCAATTTGATCTGGCTCCCTGATCATAGATGACTCCTATCTTGGAACTGCCTGAATATTGACTCTTATCCCTGAACTGTTTGAATCCTGAGCCTTCTCCCTGAAAGATCAGAATATTGGATCATCATCAGAACACTGACTGGTGATTAATTTGGTTTATTTAAAAAATTAAAGAAAAGCCTGGCCAACAGTAGGCTGAACTCAGGATGGCCACCAAGCAGACCAAACTGAAACCCCCAAAGGGAGCTGCATCCTCCCCAGCTCAGCTTCCTAAAACACCAGGGATCACTCTACCTACCCTCCCACCCCCCCCCCCATCCACCCACAGGCCCCCAGACCCATCCATCAACTCAGGCCTCCCCAGCACTACACATGATGAAAGAAATAAAAGAGATGATAGAGGCATTGGGGAAAAGGATGGAGGGAATGGATAAAAAGTTGGAGGAACTGGGCATAAGGATGGAGAGACGGTGCAAAGATATAGAACAGAAGCTGGAGGAACAAGGCAGAGATTTGGAGAGAAAGTGGGAAGAACAACGCAGAGCGGTGACGGCAGACCTGGACCAAATCAAGGAAGCAATGCAAACACACAACAAGAGAATGAAGGATGAAATGGGAAAAAATTTTAAGGAAATCAGGGAGAGTGTGGAAAAAAGGATGGAAGAGGTGGAGAGTCACATGGAGGGACAGATAACAGAGATGAAAAGTGTGGCTCAGGACCAATCCACTATGATGCAATACTGGCAGATGGCGTCAGCAATCAGATTTAGAGGATTGAGAGAGACAACAAATGAAAACCAAAAGGACCTGAAAAGAATCTTCGTAAAAGCCGTGGCAAAATTTCTGGGAAAGGAAACCGAAGATATTTCATGGCAATTCGACAGGGTCCACAGAGTTAACTCATGGATGGCAGCAAACAGGCACCTACCAAGTGACATGGTCATCCATTTTGCAACAAAGGGATTCCGGGACTAACCCGCAAAAACACTCCAAATTGCCCAAATCCTTCTTCAACATAAAGGAGGACCTTGAACTGACAGACATTTGGAGGGAAAGACACGGCAAAGAGCAAGATTTCACATTTTTCTCAGAGAGACATCAATCATTCTCCAGAATTGACTTTATATTAACAACTAGCGACTTGCTGATTAGCCTGAAAACGGTGAAAATCCTACCCAAAGTACTATCAGACCATAACCCAGTATGGATGGAATTAAGACATGGTCGGAAACCGAGGAGATCCTGGAGAATTAATGAAAACCTGTTCAAATACGAAGAAAAGGTGGCTGAATGCAAAACTGCTATGAAGGAATTTTTTAGCATAAACATGAAAAATGAGACACCTATAGAAATGATATGGGACGCCAGCAAGGCATACATGCGTGGGATTCTCATGGACATGAATAACAGGCACCGTCGTAAACAAGAACAAAAAAGAAAGGAGCTAGAAGATGAGATAAGTAAGACGGAGCAGCTATTAATAAAAAGACTGGAGGACAAAGTCACCAAAGAAGGAATCAAGATTCTAAGGAAGCAATTTGACTTGTTGCTGGCAGACCAAGTGGCAAGGAATATACAATACGCAAAACATAAGACATTCTGTAATGCCAACAAACCGGGTCGGTATCCTAAGGAAGAAACAGAAATCCCGCATAATTGAAAAGATAGAGTACAAAGGCAAGGAAGAATTTCAACAGGAAACCATCAAGAAAGCTTTTACCGAGTTCTACTCAAAGCTATACGCCGAGGAGAAGACACAAGACAAGGAGATAGATAAGTTTCTACAAAATGAAAAGTTACTGATAATCACCGATGAACAAAGAGAGGCCCTGAATGCAGTGATCACAAAAGAGGAAATACACACAGTGATCAAACAACTGAAAAAGGGGAAATCGCCCAGGACGGATGGGATAACAGCGACTTACTACAAGCATCTCCTAGAGGAAATGATAGAACCCCTCAGAAAATTATTTATCAACATACAAGAAGGAGGCCAAGTTCCACCGTCGTGGAAAACAGCCTACATTTCTCTAATCCCCAAAGAGGGAAAACATAACGCACAACCTGAAAATTACAGACCCATTTCACTACTGAACGCAGATTACAAAATGTTCGCAAAAATTTTGGCCAACAGACTAATGACCGTGTTACAAAAAATAATCCACCCGGATCAAACTGGATTTATACAAGAACGTCAGATGAAAACTAATGTAAGACAGCTGCTGGACATAATAGAGTACTTGGAAAGGCACAACCAGGTGCCCGCCACTCTCATGTTTGTGGATGCAGAAAAAGCCTTCGACAGACTGAATTGGCCGTTTCTAACAAAACTGGCCGGGGGGATGAAAATGGGAAAACAGTTTCTTAACTCCATAATGGCGATTTACCAGAAACAAACAGGCCAGATCATTGTGAATGGTGACCTAACGGACTCATTTAACATAGAAAGAGGCACGAGACAGGGATGCCCGCTATCACCCTTGCTATTTGTTCTAACATTGGAGATTCTACTGAACAAGATAAGAGCAGCAGAAGACATAAAGGGCATACGGATTAGACAACAAGACTACAGACTATGTGCCTTCGCAGACGACCTGCTGGTGACAGTGTCGCAGCCAGTACAATCAGCAAGGAGATTGATGGAGATAATGAAAGACTATGGTAGGGTATCAGGCTTCAAAGTAAATATATCTAAGACGAAGATGCTAGTTAAAAATCTAGACAACAAAGCAAAACAGGACTTGGAAAGAATAACGGGTTGTGAAATAGTTAAAAAAATTAAATACTTAGGAGTGGACATAGAAGCAACGAATGCGAAATTATACAAAAATAACTACGAGGTGCTGTGGAACAAGATACAAACAGATCTGGACAGGTGGAAAACATTACAATTGTCCCTGCTGGGCAGGATAGCGGCAGTAAAAATGAACGTATTGCCAAAATTTCTATTCTCTTTCAAATGCTACCCATACTCAAAAAGGATGTGGACTTGGACGATTGGCAGAAGGGCATCAACAGATTTATTTGGGATGGCAAGAAACCGAGGGTTAAATTAAAAATCATCCAGGATACAAGGAAGAGAGGGGGATTAAAAATGCCCAATCTAAAGTTATATTACTACGCCGCGGCACTGGTGGCGCTGAGTGACTGGATCAACATGACGAACGAAAGAATATTGAATGTTGAAGGGCATGGTCTACTATTCGGCTGGCACGCATATCTGGTGTATGACAAAAAGGCGGACAAGAACTTCAAGGAGAACCCACTACGAACCCCGCTGTTGTGGGTCTGGAGGAAATATAAGTACCTTCTACACGATAAGATCCCCATCTGGACGATCCCCGGGCACGCAATAGGGGACATAAATACATCTCAAGGGCAGGAAGTGGTGCCCTATAGTAAACTTGTATTGGAAGAAGAAAATGGGTTTTCATTAAAGCCACCAAATACGCTAGCAGATGAAGGAATAGGGGGTTCCTGGCTATCATACTTGCAACTGCAGTCTAGGTGGCAAAAAGACACGAAGAAGGGCTTATCCCTGACAGATGAGAACTTAACTGAACAGACTAGAGAGCAGGGGATCATGCATATCAAACGAGTGTACGGGGTTCTGATAGAAATGGACTCTGAAACTGTGCTAGTCAAGAACTGTATGGTAAAGTGGGAACAAGATTTTGGGCATCCTATCACGATGGAAACGTGGGAGGGAATCTGGGTGAGAAATGTAGAATTTACGAAAGCGCAACAGTTAAGGGAAAACTTCTACAAGATGTTCTATAGGTGGCATCTAGATCCGAAAAAATTATCATATATCTATCCAGACACCCAACCTAAATGTTGGAGGTGTGGTAATGGTGAGGCTACATATTTTCATGTATGGTGGACATGTAGAAAAATTAAAGCCTTCTGGAGGAAGATATGGTGGACACTCCAAACCATTTTGAAAAAGCGTATTGAATTTCTACCTCAGGTTTTTTTGTTAGGGATCATAAAAGATTGCACTACCACAGAGATGAACTTACGGTAATTCTGAACTTGATCACAGCAGCTAGATTGTTGGTGGGACAATACTGGAAGAAGCCAGAAATACCACCTATGGAAGAATGGACTTTGAAAGTAATAAATTTGGCAGAAATGGCGAAAATATCGGCATATTTGAAGGATCGCTCAAATGAACAATTTATGACAGACTGGAAACAGTGGATAGATTATATACAAGAGAAACACCAATCAAATAAAATGTATCTGGCGTACAGTTGAGGATTGACGTGAGGAGTGAAGAATGTTTACCAAATTTGACGTATACAAAGACTAATACTTACTGTTGTATTTTATGATTTATGTTGAATGCTTCTTAATATGATATTATGACTGATGTTGATTGCTTTAATAAAAAAAATTTTTATTAAAAAAAAAAGACTACATACCCACTGACACTGACAGGGCAAGCCACTTGTATTTAAAATGACAGCGAACCCTGCTCCCTTCTAGCATTGATGATGTTACCTAGTTGGGTCATAAAATGTCTGTAAAGAAAGAACCAGGCGTAGAGAGCACGTAGTCCTCCTCCTCCTCCTCCCCCCCCCTTTCTTCCTTTTCCACAAACCAAACTCCATTCTAACCCTGATGACATCACCCAGTTGAGTCACGCAATGCCTGCAAGGAGACCACCAGGTTCAGAGAGCACCAAGGCCCCACACAAAGAGAAAAAAGGCCCATGTTCCACAGCCAAACCAATCCTTCTGTCCTCAACTGTGCCATTGCTTTATTTTTATTCCGGGGACATCCCACTTGCTCTCTTCGCAAGGAGGGCTGCGTGGCCCAGAGCCCACCCCACCCTCCACCCCCCCGGCCTGTTCCCGTGCCGAAGGGAGCCCTCGAACTCGCAGCCCCCCACTTTCCAGGGCTAACCCCACCCCCAAACCGCCTTTTCTTTCAGGCAAAGCGGAAGAGCTGAAGTCCTCCTCCTGCACGCCAACCTGGGATCTGAATGGCAAGCGGGTCGCTTCTTCTTTCAAGAAGAACAGCGTCGGAGGAGACTTCAGAGGTCATCTAGTCTGACCCCCCCGCCTCTTGCTCGAGAAGGGAAACCCTGCCGTCTTTTCCCCCAAAAGAAGATCTAACTGGGAAACCAGCCCTAGCTTGAATTTTCTTGATTTTTATCAGCCTCCACCCCTCAAAAAATAAGCCCCCGTTAAGATGGTCAGCTGAGTACGGTATTTCCCCCCAAATATAAACCCTAGCCGGAAAATAAGCCCTCGTCTGTCTTTTGGAGCAAAAATTAATATAAGACCCGATCTTATTTTGGGGTATCAAGTCTATAAACCCTGTCAGTCCAGTGAATTTCTGCCCTGCCCTTCATCCCGGGAGGGGGGCGGGGAGGTCACCTGCGGATGTCTCTCGCCGTTGACCTCCACCGCGATCTGCAGGGCCTGTTCGTACATGGTCTGGGCCAGGGCGGTCTGCTGGTGGGCCAGGAGATAGCGGGCGTAGGAATCGAGGCTCATGGCGAGCAGGAGGTGGGTGTTGCTGCGCTCTTCCTCTGCAACGAGAGAGAAGGACGGAGAGTGTCAACCCAGCCCGGCTCCGGTCTGCGTGACGGGTCCTCGACTTTAACCAGTGGAACTCCTTGCCTCCAGAAGCGGTGAAGGCTCCAACCCTGGAAGTTTTTAAGAAGAGACTGGACAGCCATTTGCCTGAAATGGTCTAGGGCAGTGATGGTGAACCTTTGAGAGACCGAGTGCCCAGAAACTGGCCCTGCCCCACCCCGCCTGCCCGCAAGGCCACTCACCGCCTCCAGGGCCCGCCGCAGATTGGCCAGGCAGCCCAGCAGCGCCATGGCAGCCACACCCTCTGCCCGCGCCCTGCAGCATCAACTGCGCACAATGGGGCGTGAGGGCAGAGTCTTGTCTACGCTGCCTGGCTGCCACGTCCTTGGCTGCGCTGCTCCACCACAGAGAGGGCTCTGAGTGCCGCCTCTGGCACCCGTGCCCTAGGTTCGCCACCACTGTATAGCATTTCCTGCCTGAGCAGGGGGTTGGACTAGATGACCTCCAAGGTCCCTTCCGACTTTATTATTATATTAACAACCTGCCTCCAGAAGCTGTGAATGCTCCAACACTGGGAAGTTTTTAAGAGACTGGACAGCCATTTGTCTGAAATGGTATAGAGTTTCCTGCCTGAGCAGGGGGTTGGACTAGATGACCTCCAAGGTCCCTTCCAACTTTATTCTTGTTGTTGTTGTTATGTACAACGTCCCATTTAGTGACCCGTTCCAAGTTATTCTACAGCACGGAAAAAAAAGGGATGTATGACCGTTTTTGACATTTACGACATTGCGGCATCCCCCACGGCTACGTGATTAAAATCTGGATGCTTGGCAACTACTGACTCGTATTTACAACGGTCGTAGCCACCTGGGGTCACCTGATCCCCTTTTTGCGACTTTCCGACGAGGAAAGTCCACGGGGAAATCCGGATTCGTTTAACAACAAGTTAATAACAATTAACAACAGTCTGTTGTTAAATTAATTATTATTATCTTAGTAATTGCAGTGATTCACTTAACAACCGTGACATGAAAGGTCGTAAAATGGGGCAAAAACTCGCTTGGCAGATTCACTTCACCAGCCTGTCCGCTAACTGACAACTGCTGCCTTCCACTTAAGAACGGTGGCAAGAAAAGTCATAAAAGGGGGCAAGACCCACTTAACAACGGTCTCACTTAGCAGAGAGACAGGCATTTGGGGCTCAATTATGGTCGTAAGTCAAGGACTACCTGTAATACCGTGAATGATGATTCTCAGAAGGTTCTCCTTCCCCACTCAGCCAAATACCAGGTGGTCCTCGATTTACGACACACAATGGATCCTGGCCGTACGTCATAACAGTCAGAAAAGGCCTCGATCCGCGGCCTGATTTTTAAGACCCTTTTTTCCCCCCAGCAGTCGTTCAGTGAGTGCCACGGTTGTTAAGCGAGGCAGCTGTTCTCAGGGCAGTCAGACTGATGGCCAACAGGTCTGGGGTGGCCCATGGGGCTCCCAGCAGCCTTTACCTGGCAGGGTGTCCGTGGGCATCTCCTTCTGTTTAGCGACCTTCTCCTCCAGCGTCAGGATGCAGAACTGATAGCCAGCCAGGGCTAGTTTGTCCCTGCACAGAAAAGAGAATTTATTTAAAATTTCTTTTGGAGGATTCGGGTTTTCTAAGAGACGAGACGCTGTTTCTCCAAGTCTCTTCATCTCTTTTACACACACACACACACACACACACACACACACACACACACACACACACACACACACGGTTAATACAACTGCCTAGCATGTAGGCTGCCTAGGTTCGAATCCCATAAAACTTGCAGTGTTTCTCAACCTTGACCATTTTAAGGCATGTGGACTTCAACTCCCAGAATTCCACAGCCAGCGTTGCTGGCTGTGGAATCCTGGGAGTTGAAGTCCACATGCCTTAAAATGGTCAAGGTTGAGAAACCCTGCGCATAAAGGGTGTGGCTGGCTGATGAGAGCAAAATGAGCTCGAAATAGCTATACTAGTCTCCCACTTAATTCTTTTGTCAGCCAAAAAGAAATCTGAATTTGTAATGGATCGCAGTAGCGACTTGAGCCTGCTTAACGACCCCTAGTTAGGGGGGGGGGGGCTGCAAGGCAAAAGTGATTATAAAAAAAGTAGAACTGCAGTAGAGCAGTCAAAAATGCCAAGGTGCAATCAAGCAGACCGGTCTGTCTGAAAAACTTTCTGTAAATAATAATAATAATAATAATAATAATAACAATAACAATAACAATAATAACAATAATAATATAAATATAATAAATATAATAATAATATAATAATAATAAAAATATAATAATAATAATAATATAATAATAATAGTAAAGTTGGAAGGGTCCTTGGAGGTCATCTAGTCCAACCCCCTGCTCAGGCAGGAAACCCTATACCATTTCGGACAAATGGCGGTCCAGTCCCTTCTTAAAAACTTCCAGTGTTGGAGCATTTACTGTTTCTGGAGGCAGGTGGTTCCTCTGATTAATTGCTCTAACTGTCAGGAAGTTTCTCCTTAGTTCCAGGTTGCTTCTCTCCTTGATTAGTTTCCGTCCGTTGCTTCTTGTCCTACCTTCAGGTGCTTTGGAGGATAGCTTGACTCCCTCTTCTTTGGGGCAGCCCCTGAGATACTGGAAGGCTGCTATCCTGTCCCCCCTCGTCCTTCTCTTCGTTAAACTAGACATACCCAATTCCAGCAACCGTTCCTTATATGTTTTAGTCTCCAGTCCCCTGATCATCTTTGTTGCTCTTCTCTGCCCTCTTTCTAGAGTCTCAACATCTTTTTGACATCGTGGTGACCAAAACTGGATGCCGTATACTCCCTTGACTCGGCTGACAAAGAGGGGAGGGAAGCCGGTGGCCTGGTGGTTAATTCAACTGCCTAGGTTTGAATCCCATAAGGGGTGCGGCTAGCTGATGAGGGCGAATGAGCCTGAAATAGCTATACTAGTCTCCCACTTAATTCTTTAACTCTTTGTCAGAAAAAAGAAATCTGAATATATATATACTGCTCAAAAAAAAATAAAGGGAACACATCCTATAGGATTTCTTATAGGATGTGTTCCCTTTATTTTTTTGAGCAGTATATATATATATACACACACACGCGCATACACACACACACACTCTCTCTCTCTCATATATATGCTGGCTGGGCAATTTTGGAGAGTCGAAGTCCACTAAAATGGAGAAACTCTATCCTAGGCCCAGCGAGAGAAAGGAAAAGGCACCAAGAGGCGATCAAACTCACTGGTTTTGAGCGGCATAGATGCTGGCCAACTTCAGGGACATCTGGAGAATGGCATTGTCATCCTGGAGGATCAGGGAGGGGGAAAAAAGGGGTGGGTGGGCATCTGTAAGGGATGGGCTACCTAAGTTTGATGTCCCCCCTCCCCACAGAGCACGACACAAGCGAAGGAACTTAATAATAATAATAATAATAGTAAAGTTGGAAGGGACCTTGGAGGTCTTCTAGTCTGACCCCCTGCTCGGGGGAAACCCTATACCATTTGCAGACGTTTCATGACCCAACTAGGGAACATCAGCAGTGCTAGAAGGGAGTGAGGTTTGGGAGGAGGAGGAAGAGGATTATGGGGTCCTTGGTGCTCTCTGAGCTTGGTGGCTTTCTTGCAGACGTTTCCTGACCCAACTGGCCATGCTGGCTGGGGGATTTTGGGAGTGGCGGTCCACCAGCCTTAAAGTGGCCAGATTTGGAGACACCCCCCCCCTACTTCAGAGCCAGCTGATCCAAAACCATGGGGCCGGTTCCTAGCCGGGAAACGCGCTTACTTGCTTTACGTCCCCGGCGAGCATGTAGCTCATGGTGGCCTTGAAAAGTTTTTCAGCCTGAAAAGAGAAGAGAAACGAGGAGGGTTGAGGCTGAGCTGTTCAGAGATCCCAAGAGGTTGGAGAAGATGGGCTCACCGCAGCCCCTTCCCAGCCCCTTCCCACTCCCCAAGGCCCCCCCACACACACAAACACACACACACACACACACACACACACGAGGAGTTGGGGGTCCTCTTTCATCTTGTCTTACCTTCTCCAGCTCTCCTCTGAGGAAGGCCAAGTTCGCCATCTAGAACACAGGAAGGAAAACGGGGCAGTTTCACTTTTTCCCCGCTTCTCTCGCGGAAATCTCTCGGAAGCCCCGAGCAGCTTTTAATAATAATAATAATAATAATAATAATAATAATAATAATAATAATAATACCAACAACAACAATAATAATAGGTAGGTAGGTAGACAAAATGCCAAATCCAGTCTGAACATCTGGCTGACTGCAATGATCAATAATAATAATAATAATAATAATAATAATAATAATAATAATAATAAATAAATAAAGTGGGAAGGGACCTTGGAGGTCATCTAGTCCAACCCCCTGCTCAGGCAGGAAACCCTATCCCATTTCAGACAAATGACTGTCCAGTTTCTTCTTAAAAACTTCCAGTGTTGGAGCACTCAACGCTTCTGGAGGCAGGTGGTTCCACTGGTTAATTGTCCTCACTGTCAGGAAGTTTCTCCTTAGTTCCAGGTTGCTTCTCTCTTTGGTTAGTTTCCATGATCCGTTGCTTCTTGTCCTGCCTTTCGGCGCTTTGGAGAACAGCTTGACTCCCTCTTCTTTGGGGCAGCCCCTGAGATATTGGAACACTGCTATCATATCCCCCCTCGTCCTTCTCTTCATTAAACTAGACCTACCCAATTCCAGCAACCGTTCCTTGTTTATTTTAGCCTCCAGTCCCCTAAAATCATCTTTGTTGCGCTTCTCTGCACTCTTTCTAGAGTCTCAACATCTTCTTTACATCGTGGTGACCAAAACTGGATGCAATTATTCCAAGTGTGGCCTTACCAAGGCCTTGTAAAGTGGTATTAACGCTTCACCTGATCTGGATCCTCTCCCTGAGCAGAGGCCTCTTCTGGAGGGGCTGCAGAGAAGAACCTCCAGGGGAGGCTAAGGGGGCTGCAGGGCTCACAAGGGCTGCAGGGACTAACCATGTCATAGGTGTAAATAATGGCTGCTTTGTTGCTTGATTGCTGAGACAGCCAGGCGGCTTCGTGCAGGAGGCGCTCGGCTTCTTCCATTTCTCCTTTCATGATCTTCAGCTTGTGGTGGGAGGGAGGGAGGGAGGGAAGGAAGGAAGGAAGGGAGGAAGAAGGGAGGGAGGGAGGGAGGGAGGAAGGAAAGAAGAAAGGAAAGGAGGGAGGGAGGAAAAAAGGAAAGAAGTAAAGAAAGAAAATGGAAGGGAGGGAGGGAGGGAGGGAAAAAAGAAAAAGAAGGAAGAAAGGGAAGGAAATGGAAAGGAGGGAGGGAGGGAAGGAAGGAAGGAAGGAAAGAAGGGAGGGAGGGAGGGAAGGAAAGAAGGGAAGGAGGGAGGGAAGGAAGGAAGGAAGGAAGGAAAGGAGGGAGGGAAGGAAGGAAGGAAGGAAAGAAGGGAGGGAGGGAAGGAAGGAAGGAAAGAAGGGAGGGAAGGAAGGAAGGAAGGAAAGAAGGGAGGGAGGGAAGGAAGGAAGGAAGGAAGGAAAGAAGGGAGGGAGGGAGGGAGGGAAGGAAGGAAGGAAAGAAGAAAAGAAAGGAAGGGAGGGAGGGAGGGAGAGAGGAAAAAAGGGAAGAAGGAAGGGAGGGAAGGAAGGAAGGAAGAAAGGAAGGAAGGGGAGGGTAAGGGAGGGAAGGAAGGAACGAAGGAAGGAAAGAAAAAGAAGGAAGGGGAAGGGATGGAAGGAAAGATGGAAAGAAGGGAGGGAGGGAGGGAAGAAAGGAAGAAAGGAAGGAAGGGGAAGGGAGGAGGGAAGGAAGGAAGGAAAGAAAAAGAAGGAAGGAAGGAAAGAAAGATGGAAAGAAGGGAAGGAGGGAGGGAAGGAAGGAAGAAAGGAAGGAGAAGGGAGGGAGGGAGGGAAGGAAAGAAGGGAGGGAAGGAAGGAAGAAAGGAAGGAGAAGGGAGGGAAGGAGGGAAGGAAAGAAGGGAGGGAAGGAAGGAAGAAAGGAAGGAAGGAAGGAAGGAAGGAAGGAAGGAAGGAAGGAAGGAAAGAAGGGAGGGAAAGAAGGAAGGAAAGAAGGGAAGGAGGGAGGGAGGGAAGGAAGGAAGGAAGGAGAAAAAGTCTGATTAAATTAGCAAAAACAGCCTGGTTGTTCCAAGAAAAGAGTTTAAAACCTGATTGTGCCTTTTTAGCAGCCCCCTCCCCTTGGCCTTCTTGCAGAGACCCCTGGCCCCACCACGGATGGGGAGGGACGGAGGCATCTCTGGCCCCTCCCAGGGAACAGCCTGAGGGTGGGGGAGAGCTGCGGCAGCTGTTCTCTGTCCTCCCCCAGAGTCCTGGCTTGCCAAGACCGAGAGACTCCCCTGCCTCCCCAAGGCCTGGGCTCACCTTGGCTTTCTTCAGCAGCAGGATGATGGCGTCCTCCGGGTCCGCCTTGGCCTCTCCTCCCTCCGCATCCCCCTCGCCCTCCTTCTGCGCAGGTTCCCCGGAGAAAAGGAAGAAGGCTGGAAGACGAGACAAGGGGCAGAGGCTGGCATCGGAGAGGACAGGCGCCGGGTCCCTGCGTCCCCCAAGGCCGGGGGTGGGCAACCCTGGCTCTTTTATGACTGGTGGACTTCAACTCCCAGAATTCCTCAGCCAGCATGGGGGAACTATGGCCCCCTTCATGACTGGTGGACTTCAACTCCCAGAATTCCTGAGCCAGCATGGGGGAACTGTGGCCCCTTCATGACTGGTGGACTTCAACTCCCAGAATTCCTGAGCCAGCATGGGGGAACTGTGGCCCCTTCATGACTCGTGGACTTCAACTCCCAGAATTCCTGAGCCAGCATGGGGGAACTATGGCCCCCTTCATAACTGGTGGACTTCAACTCCCAGAATTCCTGAGCCAGCATGGGGGAACTATGGCCCCTTCATGACTGGTGGACTTCAACTCCCAGAATTCCTGAGCCAGCATGGGGGAACTATGGCCCCCTTCGTGACTCGTGGACTTCAACTCCCAGAATTCCTGAGTCAGCATGGGGGAACTGTGGCCCCTTCATGACTCGTGGACTTCAACTCCCAGAATTCCTGAGCCAGCATGGGGGAACTATGGCCCCCTTCATAACTGGTGGACTTCAACTCCCAGAATTCCTGAGCCAGCATGGGGGAACTATGGCCCCCTTCGTGACTCGTGGACTTCAACTCCCAGAATTCCTGAGCCAGCATGGGGGAACTATGCCCCCCTCATGACTCCTGGACTTCAACTCCCAGAATTCCTGAGTCAGCATGGGGGAACTATGGCCCCTTCATGACTGGTGGACTTCAACTCCCAGAATTCCTGAGCCAGCATGGGGGAACTATGGCCCCCTTCATAACTGGTGGACTTCAACTCCCAGAATTCCTGAGCCAGCATGGGGGAACTATGGCCCCCTTCGTGACTCGTGGACTTCAACTCCCAGAATTCCTGAGCCAGCATGGGGGAACTATGCCCCCCTCATGACTCCTGGACTTCAACTCCCAGAATTCCTGAGTCAGCATGGGGGAACTATGGCCCCTTCATGACTGGTGGACTTCAACTCCCAGAATTCCTGAGCCAGCATGGGGGAACTGTGGCCCCTTCATGACTCGTGGACTTCAACTCCCAGAATTCCTCAGCCAGCATGGGGGAACTATGGCCCCTTCATGACTGGTGGATTTCAACTCCCAGAATTCCTGAGCCAGCATGGGGGAACTATGGCCCCCTTCGTGACTCGTGGACTTCAACTCCCAGAATTCCTGAGCCAGCATGGGGGAACTATGGCCCCCTTCATGACTGGTGGATTTCAACTCCCAGAATTCCTGAGCCAGCCATGCTGAGGGGAAAGGGAGAGGTTTCCAAGCTGAGCCAGGCTGGCTGAGGAATTCTGGGAGTTGAAGTCCATGAGTCATAAAAGAGCCAAGGTTGCCTAGCCCTGACACAGGCAGAGAAAGGGGGGCCCAGGACAGAGGCCCCTGGGCTGGCCTGACTCTCTGCCGGGGTCACTTCCAACCGTGGCCTTCAGCCCCCTTCCCCGTCACAGGCTGCCATCCCAGCCATTCAGTGCTCTCTGTAAAGCTCTGTTTTTCAAAGGTAGCAACATTAACATGGATGGACTGCAACTCCCACAATTCCTCAGCCACTATGGTTGACTGAGAGATTCTGGGAATTGAAGTCCACCCATCTACGAGAAGCTAGCTGGGGGATTCTGGGAGTTGAAGTCCATCCCTCTTAAAGCATTGCAGGCTGGGGGATTCTGGGAGTGGAAGTCCGCCCTTTTTAAAGCAGTCTGGCTTGGGAATTCTGGGAGTGGAAGCCCACCCCTCTTGAAGCAGGCTGGTTGGGGGATTCTGGGAGTGGAAGTCCACCCCTCTTAAAGCATTGCTGGCTGAGGGATTCTGGGAGTTGAAGTCCCCCCATCTTAAAGGAAGCTGGCTGAGGGATTCTGGGAGTTGCAGTCCCATCTTAAAGCATGGCTGGCTGAGGGATTCTGGGAGTTGAAGTCCCCCCATCTTAAAGCAAGACTGGCTGGGGGATTCTGGGAGTGGAAGGCCACCTATCTTAAAGCATGCTGCCTGGGGAATTCTGGGAGTCCACCCCTCTTAAAAGCTGCCAAGCTGGTACTCCATGCCCATCAGCCTCTGCCCATGTTGGCTGAGGATAATGGTAGGAAGTTAATTGGCAGCTGGGGGAGGGGAGGGAACTGACTGTTATTGATTTTTTTTTAGATCCAGAACTTGCAAGCCTCTTTCTTGGCTTCTTTTCAATCCATTTTTTGCTTTAATTCATAATGTAATGAAATAGATTTAAAAAAAAACAAAACTCTCATTTTCAATCAATCAGCGAATGTTACAATTACCGCCATTCAATTTCTGCCTCGGAGGCCCCGCCCACACTGGAAACCACGCCCACTCCTCCTACCCTGAGTCTCCATTGGACAAGGAGACACGCCCCCTTTTACCTGATAGGCCGAGGCCGCTGCCAACGCTGACAGCTCCTCCTTCTGCCGCTTGGCGGGGCGTCCTTCGGCTCTGACCTCCGCTTCTGCCCGGCCGCGGCCTCGCTTGCGCCAGGCGGTGTCGGGCGGCCACGGCCGCCGCGGCGAGGCCTCGTTGCGGCAGCCGTAGGAGCGGCGAGAAAAGAGACATGGCCCTTTAAGAGGAGGCGGAGGAAGGAAGCAGCAGCGGGGTGACCCTGACGACGGCGGTGACGTCACTCCCTCGGCACGTGATCAGGGAGCCGACGCCAGAACAGGGAACGTGAAGGCACGTGAGTTCATCGCTCAATTCATAGACTACCGCAGAGTGGTGCAGCGTTGAGGTCTTGCGAAATGTTATTTTGGCACCACGCGAGAGAAACGAGCTAAAGGTTAGTTGTTTACTTCACGGATTTATTACTCTGTGAGAAGGAGGAAATTGACTTATTCGGAAACATTAATTACTTGCCAAATCTCGGATACTCCACCTCGTTTTCCTGCCCTCGGCTTTTGAAAGGCTCGTTCTACACTTTTCTACCTCTCCGTTCGGTCTGCTGTGCACATGCGCAGAGCAGGCGGCCCGAAGGTGTCATTGGAGCATCATTCTAGGTGCTTTTCAATTAATCCTCCACGCGGGGCGCTCGAGGTCGGCGCCACAGCGCTCCCGCTCTACGTCAGTGGGCGGTGGAAGAGACGGCGGGATCGCACGTGACTGAAATTAGCCACTCAGGTCAGTGCAGGGAAAAGCTTTGTTGCTAGGCAACGGCGCGATACACGGGCCTTCCTTTTTGGAGAGCCCCTCGGTTCCCGCCTCGATTTGTTTTCTGTTTTGTGCAAAACTCCTCGTGTTTTAATTTAATTAATTTTTTTTTTTAGAAAAACACAAAACCTCCAACGCTAGCCACCTCATGTCAAACTTTATACCGTCTCTTTGTACCGTCGCTTTAAAAAAAAACCCGAGTAAAGTTGATAAAACGATCAAATTAATCATGAGAATTAGTTAAAAAGAAGAAGAAATTAATTACGAATACAGGGAGTCAGTCCTCGACTTGCAACCGTTCATTGATTACAAAGGCACTGGGGGAAAAAATGAGTTATGGCCGGTCCTCACACTTCCGCCCGTCACAGCATCTCCACAACTCACACGATCAAATTCAGTTGCTTGGCAACTGGCGTGTATTTACGACCGGTTGTGACATCCCGGGGTCATGTGATCAACATTTACCACCTTCCCAGCTGGCTTCCAACATGCAAAGTCAATGGGAGAAGCTGGATTTGCTTGATAATACTAATACTAATAATAATAATAATAATAAAAAAGTTGGAAGGGACCTTGGAGGTCATCTAGTCCAACCCCTGCTCAGGCAGGAAACCCTGCACCATTTTGGACAAATGGCTGTCCAGTCTCTTCTTAAAAACTCCCAGTGATGGAGCACCCATGATTTCTGGTGGCAAGCTGTTCCACTGGTTAATTGTCCTGACTGTCAGGAAGTTTCTCCTCAGTTCCAGGTTGCTTCTCTCCTTGATGAGTTTCCATCCGTTGCTTCTTGTCCTGCCTTCAAGCGCCTTGGAGAATAGCTTGACTCCCGCCTTCTGATGATCACCTTATTCACTTAACAACTGCAATGATTCACTTAACAACCATGGCAAAACGGTCGTAAAATCGGGCCTGGGCTCACTGAACCATTGCCTTGCCCAGGAATGGAAATTCTATCTAGTCCTTACTGTGTTCTGAGAATTCTGTAGCTTAAAAAAACACCAACATTTGAAAAGAAATTAAACTTCACGTAAAAATGAATTAGATTTTACAGGCTGCTAGGAGGTTTTTCTTCCCAAATGCAGGTCATTCCCTGACTTATGACGATCCCAAAATCTCTGTTGCTAAGTGAAACAATTGTTAAATGAGTTTTGCCCCGTTTTACAATCTTTCTGGCCCCTGTTGTTAAGTGAATCATTTGCCACTGTTCAGTTAGTAACATGGTTGTTAAGTGGATCTGGCTTCTCTATGGACTTTGCTTGTCAGAAGATCGCAAAACAGATCACAGGACCCCAGGACGCTGCGACCGTCGTAAATATGAACTTGTTGCCAAGCATCTGAATTTTGATCATGTGACCATGGGGATTCTGCAACGGTCGTTAAGTGTGAACAATGGTCATCAGTCACTTTTTTCAGTGCGGTTGTAACTTCAAACGGTCACTAAATGAACGGTTGTAAGCTGGGGACAACTTGTAGCCACAAAAGTGGTTTGTCACTGCCTTTCCCCATGTTTTGTTTTCAACATTCCGGTCTAGTTTACAAACCCGAGATCTCCTTGTGGTCTCCACTCCGTATCAAAAAGCCACATCTCGACCCAGCTTGGCCAGATGCTGCCAGTTGTGACTCAGACCAACATCAATCATTTTGCTTCCGTTTCTTTATCCTGATGCCAATTTCCATGTTTTTTCCTTCGGTTGAACTCAAAAGACCCAGCGCAGGCGAAACTCCAAATAAGAAAAATCATTTTTTTCCCTCTCTCCCTGACTTATCTTGGAAGAAATTCTCTCCTATTTTGCCAAGGGGCATTTTGTGTGTGTTTCAAGAGCTTCTTAGTTTTTCAGGGATAAATCTCTTGTTTTGCTGGCCGGTAGAGGAAGAAACTGGAGTTGAGGACCGTGCTTCTGTCCGCGCATCGCAATTATTAATATCCCTGAAAGGTCACATTCCCAGGATCTCCAGCTGGGGCCGCTGCCAGAAAAGCAGCTGTCCTCTTGCCAAAACATGCAACGCATTTAAATCATCCCGACCTCATTCTTGGGGGTGGGGGGGACAAATAGTAGGGGGAGCAGTACTGGACTCTCTTCTTCTCCCTTTCCTCTTCTTTTATTTTCTTTGGTTTGAATGTTTCAGGCGTTGTGTGTTATTCTTGCTTTCCTTAATGGAGTCCCCCCCCCACCATCACTTGGGAGGGAGGGAGGGAGGAAGGAAGGAAAAAGGGAGAAAGAAAGAAAGGAAAGAGGGAGAAAGAAAGAAAGAAAGAAAGAAAGAAAGAAAGAAAGAAAGAAAGAAAGAAAGAAAGAAGGAAAGAAAAGGAAGGAAGGAAGGAAGGAGAGGGAGGTTGAAAGAATGAAAGCGAAAGAGAAAGAAGGAAGGAAGGAAGGAAGAGAGAAGAGGGAGTAGGAAGAATGAAAGAAAGAATGAAAGAAGAGAAAAAAGAAAGAAAAGAAAAAGAAAGTAGAGAAAAGGAAGGAAGAGAAGAGAGAGAGGTAGGAAGGAAGGATGAAAGAAGGAAGAAAGAAGGAAGAAAGAAAAAAGGAAGGAAGGAAGAAGAGGGAAGTAGGAAGAATGAAAGAAAGAATGAAAAGAGAAAAAGAAAGAAAAAGAAAGAAGAGAAAAGGAAGGAAGAGAAGAGAGGTAGGAAGGATGAAAGAAGAAAGGAAGAAGGAAGGAAGGAAGGAAGAAGAGGGAAGTAGGAAGAAAGAAAGAATGAAAGAAGAGAAAAAGAAAGAAAGAAAAAGAAAGAAGGAAGAGAAAAGGAAGGAAGAGAGAGAGGTAGGTAGGAAGGATGAAAGAAGAAAGAAAGAAGGAAGAAGGAAGGAAGAAAGAAGAGGGAAGTAGGAAGAATGAAAGAAAGAATAAAAAGAGAAAAAGAAAGAAAGAAAAAGAAAGAAGAGAAAAGGAAGGAAGAGAAGAGAGGTAGGAAGGATGAAAGAAGAAAGAAAGAAGGAAGGAAGAAGAGGGAGGTAGGAAGAATGAAAGAAAGAATGAAAGAAGAGAAAAAGAAAAAAAGGAAGTAGAGAAAAGGAAGAGAAGAGACAGGTAGGTAGGAAGGATGAAAGAAGAAAGAAGGAAGGAAGAGAAAAGGAAGGAAGAAGATGGAAGTAGGAAGAATGAAAGAAAGAATGAAAAGAGAAAAAGAAAAGAAAAAGAAAGAAAGAAGAAAAAAGGAAGGAAGAGAAGAGAGGTAGGAAGGATGAAAGAAGAAAGAAGGAAGGAAGGAAGGAAGAGGGAAGGAAGGAAGGAAGAAGAGGGAAGTAGGAAGAATGAAAGAAGAGAAAAAGAAAGACAAAGAAAAGAGGAAGGAGAAACAACTGAACAGAGTCATTTGGCTAAGATGGGCAGCTACAGAAATTCTAGCAATAGATCAATGGTGGGGAACCTATGGCATGCGTGCCAGAGGCGGCACTCAGAGCCCTCCCTTTTGGCACGCCTGCCACCGCCACCAGCAGCAGGTCCATCAGGCCGCCACCGCCACCTGGGCCAGGAGCCCCACCCAGCACAAAGGAGGCAAAGCGGCCGACTAGCACGCTCGCGTAGAGGTGGTAGAGCCGAGGCCACCAACCATTGTCGATTGGTAGACTGAGAGAAAATGGAGGGGGAAGCATTTTACTTGCGTGCGTGTGCACACCCGGGGCCGCGAGCACGCACACACTGTAAAGGGGGTGGGGCTAGCGCCTGCATGATACTCACTAGCCCCGCCCCATTCTTGCGTGGTGCAGCGCCTTGTATCTGCACCCCGTGGCGCAGCAACGGCTGTTGTTGCGCCTTGCAGCACGGCCCATTTTTGCGCTCCCCCCCCCGGTTTTTGCGTGCGAGAGGCGGCACTGAGAGGCACCCCCCCCGAGGGTACCACAATGCTGACGCGGCTCTGGCACTTTGCGATAAATAAGTGGGTTTTGTGTTGCGGTTTGGGCACTCAGTCTCTAAAAGGTTTGCCATCACTGCAATAGATGATCGATGATGATAAGAGGGGAGGGGAGAGAGGGAGGCAGGTGATATCTGATCCTTTACTAAAATCATAGGAATGAGTTTGATGATATATGACCGTGTGCTTCTTATATTCTCTTTGTTTTCCTCCCATTTTCTTCCCCTCCCATTTTCTTCCTCCCTCCTTCCTTCCCTCCCTCCCAGTCTTCTCCTCTTTCCTTCCTTTGTTTCTTATTTCCTTTCTTGTTTCCTTGTTCCTTCTTCCCTCCCTCCCTCCACTTTCCCGCTTTCATATTTTCTACTTCCTTCCTTCACTTCACTTTCTCAGTTTTCTTCCTTGTTTCCTCCCTGCCTCCCTTCCTTCTTTCATTCCTCCCTTCCTTTCTCATTTATTTCCATCCTTCCCTCCCTTACACCTTCCTTCTTTCCTTCCCCTCACTCTCCTTCTCTCCTTCCTTCCTTCCTTCCTTCCTTCCTTCCTTCCTTCCTTCCTTCCTTCCTTCCTTCTGTTGGAAGAAAAGTCATCATCCTGGTTCATCCAAGCTGGGAATAAACATGACAGCTGCTTTGGGGAAAAGATTGTAGTTTATTGGAGAGGGGAGTTAGACAGAAAGATGGCTGTGGCAGCAAAAGGAGAGAAAAAAGGACTGAGCACATGTAGGAAGTAGTTTTTTTATACCCTCTGGAGCCTTTTGTTTGGAGTTACTTCCTGTTCCTGTTTTGAGGCTATTTCCTGTGTCATGTATTTTGACCTGAGTTTGGGTGTGCCCTTTGGCCTTTGTGAGTTAATCCTACCATGTCCTGTCCGAAGTAGGGTATGCAGATTTTAGGTCTTTGTCTTCCTAATCTCCTAGCTCCCTGGATTTACATCTGCATTTCTACAGAGCTGCTTTCTGCTTGGGGGTGGGAGACTTGGAGCTATTAGGAAAATTGGGCATGCTTTTCTGCCTCTTTAAGATTCTTGGAGGAAATATATTTTTCTGCTCTTTTTAATATTTCCTTCTCTGGGGGTGGGGGCTGACTTTCCACAATCCCGCTTTGTGCCGCAAGTGTGTGAATGACACACTTACTGGCACAAGATTAAAATTGATCTGATCAGGGAGACTTGGTAAACAAGCTTTAGAACTGTTAAGCCAAAAAAAAAAACAAAGGAAGACGCTAATGGAGGCAAGCAGAAAAAGATCCCTGCTTCCAACCCATAAAGTTCTAAAAGTCAGGGCAAAAAATTTGGTTAGGTGGAAAAGAAATGTATAGCCTCCAATATTCTGTGCCAATCATTTTTGAATGTTGGATGTCACTTTGAGCTTCCAGTCAGGTTTGCACATTCCTCCCCAAAATTCTTCACCGCCGTGGTTTGTCTCAGTACATAACCACTGGCTGCCCATTTTCCAGGGTTGTTTCCTGCCTTAGCTCTTAGTTCAGCGCGTCCAAGTTTGTAATGTCCAATTGAGGTTAGCCCAGGGGTTTAAACACGCAAAGAGCCACTTGGACCCATTTCCCAGAGAAAAGAAAACACTGGGAGCCGCAAAACGTGCGCACACGCGAGGGAGGGAGCTTGATTGAAGAGTTTAATTAAAAAGAAATAGAATCTGCTGTGCATGAGTTCTCTCTCTCTCTCTCTTTCTTTTCTCCCTCTCTCTCTCTCTCCCCCCTTCCTCTTTCTGACCTTCTGCTCACCTGGCAAGCTAGCTTCACACTGTTCTCTGACAAGCATTCTTATTAGGCTGGCTCTCTCCTGCCCTTGGTCTGCCAGTCCTCTTCCCCACTCAGTGTGTGTGTGTGTGTGTGTGTGTGTGTGTGTGTGTGTGAGAGAGAGAGAGAGAGAGAGAGAGAGAGAGAGAGATGCTGCTTCCTGCTGAGACACAGCAAAGGCAGCAAAGGCAGGAGCCCCGCCTAATAAGCTTGTCAGCTTGTCCGAGAACAGCGTGAGGCCACTTTCTTTTTTACGCACGCACACATACACACAGAGAGAGAAGGGAAGCGCAAGTGCCTCTGTCTGTCTCTGTCTCTCTGCAAATGGCGGAGAAGGCTAGGAGACGCAGGAGAAGGTTCAAAGAGCCACATGTGGCTCCGGAGCCGCGGGTTGCCGACCCATGACCTGTTAGCCGGTATGCAAGCCAGGCTATTAAATTTTTTTCTTAAAGTGCACATAGTGAGCCCTAAGACTCCCAATCTGAGTTCACCAGTGCAAGATATTCAGGGCTGAGGTTTGGAGATTTGTTTCCTGCTACTTCCTCAGTCAGGGCATACGAATTGCACATTGCCTGAGAGGGGGCTGGTTCCCTCCCTCTTGGAATTTGCTGGAAGTTGTGCATGCAAAGCTTTGGTGCAATGAATAGAGCAAAAATCAGCCTGAATTTTTACTTTACTGAAGATAGGTGGAAGAGACTCATTGTGATTATGAATGGTGAATGTGCGTGTGTGTGTGTGTGCAGCTACTAATACAAACAGGCAATACAAACGTTCTGGATAAATTTCAGTACTTCCTTTTAGTTCCAATTTTCTACTTCTTTCTTCACAGAGCCATCCCAGAAAACAATCATTTCATGGCTGGCTTCAACTGGAGGCCTTTGCAACACGAGAAAATTAACCTCTTTTGACGGGGCTCACCCAGACTCGTGTGGGTGGATGCAGATACCTTTTCAGGTGTGTCTACCTGTGGAGGCATCCTAGGAGCTCTTCACAGCTTCACACTCTCTCACCACCCGCCTGGCTAAACACAATCGCACAATATATGAAGTTGAGGCTTCTCTCCCCCTTTGTTTAATAAAATGGGAGGGTTAATTGGGGTTTCCTGTCCCTACTGGCAGGCAAATTTTTGCTTTTTAATCATTTGCGGGGGAAGAAAGATTGCCATAAATGCAGAGCTGTCTTCACTTTAGCTAAATATGGTAATTAAAAAAAATAAATCAATATTTACAACTCTATCATTAGGGTGGCTGGTCTGTGGACTCCCTCCGCCATGAATCATTTTCTTCTGTTTCTAAATTGCCTCCTCCTGATTAAGCTCTTAACAACCACCCACGTGTAAATATTTAGTAGGTGATTCACATCAGCTTTTGAAAATTCCTCAGTCACCTCTTGGACAGCAAAAGGGGTGACGAAAGCGACCAAAAAGAGACATTATCTGGGCTTAGGTTAGCAACTCAGATCGGTTTCAGCTCTCCTCCCTGTTGTGGTGGAGAAAAACCTGCGGGTCCGGACTCCTTACCTTGTGTCTTCCTTCCTTTTTTTAAAAATCTTACGTGGCTAATGAGAAGGCAGAATTGATAGACGTGGGTCATGTCTGGTTCAAGAGACTGAGGAATTCTTATTCTTATTAATATTATTAAAAACATCTGGCCTTTGGCAACGTTAAAAAAAAAAGAATGACCTTTACTGAACAAGGGCCGGATTGGGCGTTCCAGAGATGCTATAAGCGCTTGGAGGGTGATTGAAAAGCCTTTTCATGGAAAAGGAAAAATATGAGAGGCAGTTTGGTCTAGTAGTGGTTAAGATACCCGGCTTGAAACTGGGAGATGTGAGTTCTAGTTCAGCCTTAGGCATGAAGCCAGCTGGGTGACTTTGGGCCAATCAGCAGGAGACGGTGAGTTCTAGTCCCGCCTTAGGCAGGAAAGTCAGCTGGGTGACTTTGGGCCAATCACCGGGAGATGGTGAGTTCTAGTCCCGCCTTAGGCAGGAAAGCCAGCTGGGTGACTTTGGGCCAATCACCAGGAGACGGTGAGTTCTAGTCCCGCCTTAGGCATGAAAGCCAGCTGGGTGACTTTGAGCCAATCACTGGGAGACAGTGAGTTCTAGTCCCGCCTTAGGCATGAAAGCCAGCTGGGCGACTTTGGGCCAATCACTGGGTGATGGTGAGTTCTAGTCCCGCCTTAGGCATGAAAGCCGGCTGAGCAACTTTGGGCCAATCACCAGGAGACGGTGAGTTCTAGTCCTGCCTTAGGCATGAAAGCCAGCTGGGTGACTTTGAGCCAATCACTGGGAGACGGTGAGTTCTAGTCCCGCCTTAGGCATGAAAGCCAGGTGACTTTGAGCCAATCACTGGGAGACGGTGAGTTCTAGTCCCGCCTTAGGCATGAAAGCCAGCTGGGCGACTTTGGGCCAATCACTGGGTGACGGTGAGTTCTAGTCCCGCCTTAGGCATGAAAGCCAGCTGAGCGACTTTGGGCCAATCACTGGGAGACGGTGAGTTCTAGTCCCGCCTTAGGCATGAAAGCCAGCTGGGCGACTTTGGGCCAATCACCAGGAGACGGTGAGTTCTGGTCCCGCCTTAGCCATGAATTGGGAATTCTTATCCTGCCATTCACTCTCAGCCTGACCCACCTCACAGGATTGTTGTTATTGGGAAAATAAGAGGAGGAAGGAATACTAGACGTATTCATTGCCTTGAGTTTTTTTATATAAAAATTATAAAGGCGGGATCTAAATCAAATAAGTAAATAACTAAACCGTGAGATTCCTTAAGGATGAAGAGCTGGTGAGGGATTCCCAGCTCTGTCTCTCTGTCGCTTGGTCAATTAAAATAAATATTTTTTATTTCTTCCTCGCAATCCTACGCTTTTCTTTTCCTCTCCAGTAGGGGAAAGAGGACCCACATCCTGGCTCTCAAGATGGACCCTTCCTTGCCGCTCGTCGCCGAAGAATTGCTTCAAGAAATCCAGAAATCCTTCCGCGAAACTTCCCAGAGTAAGTGACGGACTTACTCTCAACAGTTAGTCCTCGACTTACGACCGCAATGGAGCTCAAAATTTCCGTCACTCACCAAGACAGCGGCTAAGTCAGCGGTTCTCAACCTTTTCCGGGGCTCGACCCCGACCCGCATCGCGCATGTGCGACGGGGCGCATCGCAATAGGGAAAAAAATGGCCGACCCCCAAAAGAAAATGGCCGACCAAAAAAACCAAAATGGCTGACCAAAAAAAAAATGGCGGGCCCGCACCGCGCATGCTCGGCGCGACGGCCCGCATCGCAATAGGGGAAAAAATGGCCGACCAAAAAAAATGGCGGACTGCGGTGCTTGGCGAACCCCGTGAAATGGTCATTTGACCCCAAATGGGGTCGCGACCCACAGGTTGAGAACTGCTGGGCTAAGTGAATTTTTTTTTCCCCCTTTCTCGCCACTGTTCTTAAGCGAATCCCTCCGGTTGTTAAGTTAGTCACACAGTTGTTAAGTGAATCTGGCTTCCCCCTTTGACTTGGCTTGTCAGCAGGTCCCAAAATGCGGATCCGGTGACACCCCCCCTCCCCCCGGGACGCTGCGACCGTCATAAATATTAGCCGAGCGTCTGAATTTTGATCCCCCGACCACGGAGATGCCGCAACAGTCCTAAGTGTAAAAAAAAAACAGTCATCGGTCACTTTTTTAAGCAACGTTTTAACTTCGGTCACTAAACGAATCGTTGTAAGTGGAGGACCACTGCTGCTGCACTCTCGTTAAAAATTGGCTGCAAAAACAGATCTGCAAGGGATCCTTTCTAATCCCGGCTAGTGACCAGCAGAGAGTGCCATTCTACTGGAATTATTCCGTATAAAGACGTCACTTTGGCACAAGTGATTTTTTTTTTCAGCTGCTTTCAACGGACAAGGAAAAATTATTGTGCCCTTTATCATTAAAAAGCTGATTCGACAAACCACAGCCTAAGATGTTCTGCTCCTCGCATTTATGACCGTCCCCATGATCGCACAATTCAATTGTACACGTAATTGGCAACTGGGATGCATTGATGATGTGACATCACGCGGGTCCTAGCATCACATCTTCGCCATTTGAGACCCCCACCTCAACCGATTCCGATGACCAAAATCCAGATTCGTTTAACGACCCTGCGATTCACTTAATGAATGCAGGGTCGTTTATTTAACAACCGTGAGAAAAAAACAGTCTAAAATGGTTGCATGACTCACTTTATCGTCTCGCTTAGTGGCAAGTTCCGGTCTCAATTGGGATCATGTCAGAGACCACCTAGACTTATTAATTTCCTATTGAAGTAGAAAGTTTATTATTAAAATTATTTAACAAGCTGAAATCAAACTACAAGCAAGGCCTTAACTTACAATAGTACGTTTAGTGACCATTCAGAGCTACAACGGCAGTGAAAAAAGTGAACTTAAGAGCCGTTTTTCACACTTATGGCCATTTCAGCATCCTCGCGGTCATGTGATTAGAATTCGGACACTGGCAACTGCTTCATACTTATGACGGTCGCAGTGTCCCAGGGTCATGTGATCCCCTTTCGCAACCATCTGACAAGCAAAGTCAATGAAGCCAGATTCACTCAACAATTGTATGACTAACTTAACAATGACAATGATTCATTTTAACAACTGTGGCAAGAAAAGCATAAAATGCTTTAAGGTGGGTGGATTTCCACTCCCAGAATCCCCCAGCCAGCCTGCTTTAAGAGAGGTGGGCTTCCACTCCCAGAATTCCCCAGCCAGCCTGCTTTAAGAGGGGTGGGCTTTCACTCCCAGAATTCCCCAGCCAGCCTGCTTTAAGAGGGGTGGGCTTTCACTCCCAGAATCCCCCAGCCAGCCTGCTTTAAGCGGGGTGGGCTTCCACTCCCAGAATTCCCCAGCCAGCCTGCTTTAAGAGAGGTGGGCTTCCACTCCCAGAATTCCCCAGCCAGCCTGCTTTAAGAGGGGTGGGCTTCCACTCCCAGAATCCCCCAGCCAGCCTGCCTTAAGAAGGGTGGGCTTCCACTCCCAGAATCCCCCAGCCAGCCTGCTTTAAGAGGGGTGGGCTTCCACTCCCAGAATTCCTCAGCCAGCCAGCTTTAGGAGGGGAGGGCTTCCACTCCCAGAATCCCCCAGCCAGCCATGCTTTAAGAGGGGAGGGCTTCCACTCCCAGAATCCCCCAACCAGTCTGCTTTAAGAAGGATGGGCTTCCACTCCCACAATTCCCCAGCCAGCCTGCTTTAAGATGGGTGGGCTTCCACTCCCAGAATCCCCCAGCCAGCCTGCTTTAAGAGGGGTGGGCTTCCACTCCCAGAATTCCTCAGCCAGCATGCTTTAAGAGGGATGGGCTTCCACTCCCAGAATCCCCCAGCGAGCAGTCTTTAAGAGGGGAGGACTTCCACTCCCAGAATCCCCCAGCCAGCATGCTTTAAGAGGGGAGGGTTTCCACTCCCAGAATCCCCCAGCCAGCCTGCTTTAAGAGGGGTGGACTTCAACAAGCTAGCTGGGGCTTTCTGGGAATTGAAACCCACCCATCTTAAAGCATGCTGCCTGGGGAATCCTGGGACTCGAAGTTAGCCCATCTTCTAAGTATGCTGGCTGAGGAATTCTGGGACTTGAAGTCCACCCATCTGAAACTGCTCGAGGTGGAGAAACACTGCCTTATAGGCATCTCACCCTTAAAAACACCATTGCTTCTGAAATGTGTTCAGCAGGTCCTCGTCCATTTTGACAGTTTGCGGGCCGGAAGGTCTGCCAGCCCCCGTTTTGAGGCTAAAAATGCTTTAAAAACCCAGCAAAATTCCTCCAGGCAATCTTAGGACACTGGAAGCCGACATCCCTTCTTCCCATACAGCTGGGGGTTTTTTTCCGTCGGCCGGCCTGCCAGGAGTTAGCATCCTCAAGTGCCAAGTGATGTGGCCAAATCCCCAAGGACTGTCAAATAGCTTTCAGGAACAAAGTGTTGCTCTTTCCGCTCATAAGAAAATGAGTTTTTTTTCACGGACGCTTCCCTCATTCTGTCAGTGTGATTTGTAGATTGCTTGCCAACTCACTCCGGGATATATTTAGGCCAGGGGTAGGAACCTTGGCTCTTTTATGACTGGTGGACTTCAACTCCTGGAATTCCTGAGCCAGCATGGGGGAACTATGGCCCCCTTCATGACTTGGGGACTTCAACTCCCAGAATTCCTCAGCCAGCATGGGGGAACTATGGCCCCCGTCATGACTTGGGGACTTCAACTCCCAGAATTCCTCAGCCAGCATGGGGGAACTATGGCCCCCGTCATGACTTGGGGACTTCAACTCCCAGAATTCCTCAGCCAGCATGGGGGAACTATGGCCCCCTTCATGACTTGGGGATTTCAACTCCCAGAATTCCTCAGCCAGCATGGGGGAACTATGGCCCCCTTCATGACTGGTGGACTTCAACTCCCAGAATGCCTGAGCCAGCATGGGGGAACTGTGGCCCCCTTCATGACTGGTGGACTTCAACTCCCAGAATTCCTGAGCCAGCATGGGGGAACTATGGCCTCTTCATGACTGGTGGACTTCAACTCCCAGAATTCCTGAGCCAGCATGGGGGAACTATGGCCCCTTCATGACTCGTGGACTTCAACTCCCAGAATTCCTGAGCCAGCATGGGGGAACTATGGCCCCTTCATGACTCGTGGACTTCAACTCCCAGAATTCCTGAGCCAGCATGGGGGAACTATGGCCCCTTCATGACTGGTGGACTTCAAATCCCAGAATTCCTGAGCCAGCATGGGGGAACTATGGCCCCTTCATGACTGGTGGACTTCAACTCCCAGAATTCCTGAGCCAACATGGGGGAACTATGGCTCCCTTCATGACTGGTGGATTTCAACTCCCAGAATTCCTGAGCCAGCATGGCTGAGCTTGGAAACCTCTCCCTTTCCCCTCAGCATGGCTTGGTCAGGAATTCTGGGAGTTGAAGTCCACGAGTCATGAAGGGGCCATAGTTCCCCCATGCTAAAAGAGCCAAGGTTGCCTACCCCTGATTTAGGCTATACGAATCTAACCCTCAGGGAATTCTGGGAGTTGAAGTCCACCAGTCATAAAAGGGCCAAGTTGGAACCCCTACTGTATTGGACTGACACCTTGCTTGGAAATTAATATTGATTTATTCCTCTCCCTTTTTTTGCAGTTTCGGATGAGCTCCTTCTGGCGTGAGTACTTTCCCTGTTTTTGTTTTAATTCACCAGCTTTTTGCTTTGGAATGTAGGCCGCCAGCTCAAGCTCAGAGACCCTGGCTGGGGGATTCTGGGTGGTGAAGTCCACCCGTCTTAAAGCATGCCAGCTAGAGAATTCTGGGAGTTGAAGTCCACCCCGCTTAAAGCAAGCTGGCTGGGGAATCCTGGGAGTTGAAGTCCACTCCTCTTAAAGCATGCTGGGAATTCTGAAAATTGAAGTCCACCCATCTTAAAGCATGCTGGCTGGGGAATTCTGGGAGTGATGTGGCCCGCCGCGCCGCGCATGTGCGATGCGGATTGTCGCGCACGCGCCGCGCATGCACGCTGCGGGCCGTTGCGTCGTGCATGCGCAATGCGGGCCATCACGCCACGCATGCGCGATGTAGGCCGTCGCGCGTGCACTGCGCACGTGCGATGTGAGCCGCCGCGCACGCGCCACGCATGTGCGATGCGGGCCGTCACATGCCGCACATGCGCAGTGCAGGTTGGAGTCGCACCGCGCATGCGCGGCGCAGGTCGGAGTCGCAGCCTGAAAAAGGTTGAGAACCGCTGGTGTAGGGTTTCCTGCCTGAGCAGAGGGTTGGACTAGATCAGGGCTTTTCAACCAGGGGTACGGGTACCATCTGTGGTCCATGGGCACCTGGCAGGTGGTAGGCGACCATCCTAGAAAAGGGGTAGCGGGGGGGGGAATGAGCTGAACCGGTGGCAGCACCGCACAAGCCTGAGCCAGAGACGGCTGGAGCTGCAGGGCTGTCAGGGCTCAGCGGAAGCTCCAGGATCAGTGTCACTTTCTAGCTGATCGGCGCTTCTTCGAGGCTATCAGGGCTCAGCGGAAGCGCCAGGATCAGCGTCAGGCTCCAGCTGGAGCTCGGCGCTGATCCTAGCGCTTCTGCTGAGCCCGGAAGAAGCGCCAATCAGCTGGAATGTGGCAGCCTCTCCAGGGTCTTGTGATTTACATTAAGATGCTTGGCAACCGATTCATATTTATGACGGTCACAGTGTCCCAGGGTCTTGTGAAGTGACCTGCTGCAACCACCCAGCAGACGGGGGGAATAAAAACCAAACACCCCCCACCCCACCCCCGCTGCCAATCCCCAACAGAAATGCTCACAACAATGAAAACCTCGGACAGGAGGAAGAACGGTGCCGGGCGGGCAGGCAGGTGTCTTGCTCGGCTGTGGCTTGGGGGGCCCTTTTTTCAGTGCCATTGTAACTTCGAACAGTCACTAAGCGAACTGTCGTAAGTCGAGGATTACCTGTACTTCATCACTTTTTTCATTTTTGGGGGGGTGTCATCAGGTTTTTGACACCTTGCTAGGCGACAGGTGGTCCTCGGATGTTGCCGTATCCTAAAAGTGGTACAATGGGTGAAAAGGTTGAAAAGCCCTGGACTAGATGACCTCCGAGGTCCCTTCCAGCTCTCTTATTCTGTTTCCAGCCAAAGGAAGTCCTTTCCCCCCCCCCAGTTTACAGAAGGCTCCAAATTCACATTGTTATATTTTTTTATGTTTGTGAAGTTGGTTTTGCTGCTCTTCGTTGTGGCCTCTGCAGAAGAGAGGAGCCAGGTTTTGCAAGTCACAACATTTGTGCATTTAGGCCTCATTCATGCTGCAAAACTTTCCTTTGCATATTTAAGTCACCGCTGCGCTCAACGGCACAGGTTTCGGTTATTGCCCGTGACTGTTTGCAACGGCAGAAATGGCTTTCGCCCTTCGAATGGATTGTTGTGGTTTTTTTTTCCGAACTATACACAGCCACAAAGTAGGGATGTGGTGACCGTATGAGGCGCATGTGGGTTTTAAGAGAATGTGGCTTTATGGGGTGATCAGCCTCTCCCCATTTCCTGCCTGGTAAAATTCTACGCTTTTTTTTTTTTTTAGTTCAGATCAAAACCTGGCCATTTTTTGTTTTGAAGTTTATATCTTAACTGGTTTGAATAAAATAAAATTGAATTGGAAAGAAATTTTAAAAGATCAAACCTCGAAGTGGAAAGGCTAGATCGGTGCTTTAATTTTAAGATGGATGGGACTTGAACTTCCAGAATTGACGTCTGCACATCTTAGAATTGCCACGGTGGAAAAACTGGGCTAGATTAAGATTGACAGAGGAGATCTGGGGCTTTTCCTGAGAATGGGCATCACCCAAGCAAAGAGAGACTTGTGGACCCATCAGATTTGCAGATAACGCTGAGCTGGCAGGAACAGCCAACACTTCAGAAGACAGGCTTAAGATAAAGGCAAAGTAGACCACAACCTACTACTTGATAAGATAGAAAAATGTGGGTTAGACAGCATCACCACCAGATGGATTTGTAGCTGGCTGACCGGCCGTACTCAGCATGGGATCCTCAATGGAACCGCATCTACATGGAGGGAAGTGTGTAGTGGGGTGCCCCAGGGTTCTCTTCTGGGCCCAGGGCTCTTCAACATCTTCATCAACGATCTGGACGAGGGGATAGATGGGGAACTCATCAAATTTGCAGACAACACCAAGCTGGCAGGAATAGCCAACACTCCAGAAGACAAGCTTAGGATACAGGAGGATCTGGACAGACTCGAACACTGGGCGCTATCTAACAAAATGAAATTCAAGGGTGAAAAAAGTGAGGTTCTACGTTTAGGCAAGAGAAACCAAATGTACAGGTAGAGTATAGGGGGTGCCTTGCTCAATAGGAGTAACTGTGAGAGGGACCTCGGAGTCCTAGTGGACAATCCCCTAAATAGGAGCCAGCCGTGTGCTGCAGCTGCCAAAAAGGCCAACACAGTGCTAGGCTGCATTGACAGAGGGAGAGAATCAAGATCAGGTGAAGTGTTAATACCACTTTTCAAGGCCTTGGTAAGGCCACACTTGGAATTCTGCATCCAGTTTTGGGCACCATGATGTAAAAAAGATGTTGAGACTCTAGAAAGAGTACAGAGAAGAGCAAGAAAGAGGATCAGGGGACTGGAGGCTAAAACATACAAAGAACGGTTGCTGGAATTGGGGATGTCTCGTTTAATGAAGAGAAGGACATGATAGCAGTGTTCCAGTATCTCAGGGGCTGCCCCAAAGAAGAGGGAGTCAAGCTGTTCTCCAAGGCGCCTGAAGGCAGGACAAGAAGCAACAGATGGAAACTCATCAAGGAGAGAAGCAACCTGGAACTAAGGAGAAACTTCCTGACAGTGATCACAATTAACCAGTGGAATTCCTTGCCTCCAGAAGCGGTGAATGCGTCAACAATGGAAGTTTTAAGAAGAGACTGGACAGCCATTTCTCTGAAATGGTATAGGGTTTCCTGCCTGAGCAGGGGGCTGGACTAGATGACCTCCAAGGTCCCTTCCAACTTTATCATTATTATTATTATAACCAAAGAGAGAAGCAACCTAGAACTAAGGAGAAACTTCCTGATAATTAAAACAATTAACCAGTGGAATTCCTTGCCTCCAGAAGCGGTGAATGCTCCAACACTGGAGGTTTTAAAGAAGAGACTGGACAGCCATTTGTCTGAAATGGTATAGGGTTTCCTGCCTGAACAGGGGGGTGGACTAGAAGCTCTCCAAGATCCCTTCCAACTATTATTCTGTTATTCTGTAAAGACCCCCACCGCTGCCTGTCCCTCCTTCCCAAACAGGAGGCCAACAAATCCTGGCTTTGCTTTGTGGGCTTTGCAAAATCAGCCCTTGCCCATCAGCGTCTCCTCCTTTTTCCTCCAGAAAGAACTTTATCAGCTGACTTCTCTCTCAATTCTTCTGAACTTTTCAGGCAGATTGTTGTGAATTCTGCTTAAATTCTGCTTAATTCTCAATTCGGCTCAACTTTGCAAGCCAGCGATTCTGAATTCTCAACTCAGCTGAATTTTCATTCCTGAACTTTTTTCCTTTACAGGGAATTCTAAACTCAGTTGAATTCTGAATTTCCTAAAATCTCAACTCTTCCGAACTTTTTCAGCAGACCATTGTGAATTCTGCTCAGTTCCACTTCATTCTTGATTCTGCTCAACTTTATAAGCAAGTGATTTTGAATTCTCAATTCAGCTGAATTGCCGTGGATTCTCCCAAATTCCCGATTCCACCGGATTTTTCAAGGAGACCATTCTGAATTCTCAATTCTGCTGCTGTCTAAATTCTGGAGCCTTGCCAAGCTTTTCAAGCAAGTGATTCTCAATTCTCAATTCTGCTAAATGCTGCTGAATCTTCTCCTAAAATCTCAATTCCAGTAAATTTTCACAAGCAGGCAATCTTCTTAATCTTCTTTGCTGGTCAAACGACTTCTCTAGCTTTGCTCGCGTCAAAAAACAGAAGCTGCAAAGAAAATTAAACCAATTTCTACATTTTTCTCATTGGTTTCTGGGACAGAGTCGTTACTCATTGTCATCCCCTAGAAATAGGACTGAATTCTAGCCTGTTTTCCTTCTCCTTCCTTCCTATTGTAAGTTATTTGGGTTCAGTTCCACCTTGTTTTACCCCATTATATTCAAGCCCACCCCCCATCAAGGCGGTTGGACTAGATGACCTCCAAGATCCCTTCCAACTTTATTATTATTATTATTAAATGCGAAGGGATTATTCTTAAAACCTATCTTTGCCGGCAGGCTTGGGGATGATTGTGCATTGTTGTGTGAATGATGAATGTGTGTTTGGTTTTTGTTTTTAATGTTTATTTTTGATTTGGACTTAGATGTGATTATTATTGTTTTTATATATGTTGTAAGCCGCTCCGAGTCTTCGGAGAGGAGCGGCATATAAGTCCAAATAAAATAAATAAATAAATAAATAAATTCCACACTCCTAATCCAATTTGGGAGCCCTTAACTTCCTGTAGAAAGGGCTGGAATAACATTCCTCCAGTGATAAAATAAATTACTCTGATTTTTTTTTATTATCTCTATACCAGCTGTTCTCAACCTATGGGTCGCGACCCCATTTGGGGTCGAACGACCGTTTCGCGGGGGTCGCCAGACACCACGGTCCGCCTTTTTTTTGTTTTGTTTTTTGTTTTTTCCTTTTTTGTTGCGCGCACGCCGCGCATGCGCGGATCAGCCCGTCGCGGTCCGCCATTTTGTTTTTTGTTTTTGTTTGTTTTGTCGTGCGCGCCGCGCATGCACAGTTCGGGCCATTGCGCACGCGCCACACATGCGCGGATCGGCCCGTCGCGGTCCGCCAATTTGTTTTGTTTTTTCCCCGTCGCGCGCGCACCGCGCATGCGCTGATCGGCCCAGTGCGCGCGCGCACACGGGTCAGGCTTGCGCCGCGCATGGGCGGCGCAAGTGGGGTCTCAACCTGAAAAAGGTTGAGAACCACTGCTCTATACAGATAGTATTCGGGTTATGGCCACAACGGAGCCCAGACATTTCGGTCACTGTGAGACACTTATGAAGTGAATTTTGCCCTGTTTTACAACTGCTCTTCCTCCATTGACTTTGCTTGTCAGAAGGTCACAAAAGGGGATCCAGTGACACCCCCCCCAGACGCTACAACTGTCACAAGTACATGCCAGTTGCCGAGCCTCTGAATTTTGAACCCATTGCTGCAACGGTCTGTGAAAAATGGTCCTTTTTTTTTTCACCTCTGTTATAACTTCAAAGAGTCACTAAATAAACTGTTTTACCTCGAGGACTACCTGTGTTTTCATTTTATAGAAATTTACACTTCTCTTTTTGGGCCATCCTTTTATTTTATTTTTATTTGTTAAATGTCTCGGCCGCCCAAGCTCATCACGGAGTCACTCAGGGCAGCATTAAATATTTAAATATTTAAATATTAAATGTGAATATTAAATAGTAAAAAAGATAGACCTATAACAGGGATAGGCAACCTTGGCTCTTTTATGACTGGTGGACTTCAACTCCCAGAATTCCTGAGCCAGCATGGGGGAACTATGGCCCCTTCATGACTGGTGGACTTCAACTCCCAGAATTCCTGAGCCAGCATGGGGGAACTATGGCCCCTTCATGACTGGTGGACTTCAACTCCCAGAATTCCTGAGCCAGCATGGGGGAACTATGGCCCCTTCATGACTGGTGGACTTCAACTCCCAGAATTCCTGAGCCAGCATGGGGGAACTATGGCCCCCTACATGACTGGTGGACTTCAACTCCCAGAATTCCTGAGCCAGCATGGGGGAACTATGGCTCCTTCATGACTCGTGGACTTCAACTCCCAGAATTCCTGAGCCAGCATGGGGGAACTATGGCCCCTTCATGACTGGTGGACTTCAACTCCCAGAATTCCTCAGCCAGCATTTGGGAACTATGGCCCCTTCATGACTGGAGGACTTCAACTCCCAGAATTCCTGAGCCAGTGTGGCTCAGCATGGAAACCTCTTTGAAGTCCACCAGTCATGAAGGGGCCAAGGTTGCCTTCCCCTCACCTATATAATTGAAATACCACAAAAATACACTATCCTAGCACTGTCCTGTTGCAGCGTCCCCAGGGTCACGTGATCAAAATTCGGCCGCTGGGCAACTGAATCACATTTGCGACGGTCACAATGTCCCCGGGATGTCACGTGGTCCCCTTTTGCAACCTGACAAGCTGAGTCCACAGAGGAAGTCGGATTCATTTAACAACCACATTACTAACTTAAGAACTTGCAGTGATTCACTTAACAACGGTGGCAAGAAAGGTCGTACAAGGGGGCCAAATTGACTTAACAACTGCCTGGCTCAGCAATGAAAAATTTGGGCTCCCTTGTAAGTCGAGGACTCACCTGTATTCCGTCGATTATCTTTGTTTGAAATGGTATAGGGTTTCCTGGTATAGGGGTTCGACTAGAAGACCTCCAAGGTCCCTTCCATCTCTCTTCTCCTCCTCCTCCTCCTCCTCCTCACCACTTCCACCTTCTTCTTCTTCTTCTTCTTCTTCTTCTTCTTCTCCTCCTCCCCCTCCTCCTTCTCCTTCTCCTCCTCACCACTTCTACCACTTTCACTTTCACCTTCTTCTTCTTCTTCTTCTTCTTCTTCTTCTTCTTCTTCTTCTTCTTCTTCTTCTTCTTCTTCTTCTCGTCCTCCTCACCACTTCCACTTCTCCTTCTTCTCCTTCTCCTCCTCCTCACCACTTCCACTTCTTCTTCTTCACCTCCTCCTCCTCTTCTTCTTCCTTCTATTCTTCTCCTCTTCTTTCTTCCTTCTCTCCTCCTCCTCCTCCTCCTTTTTCTTTTTCTTCTTCTTCTTTTTCTTCTTCTTCTTCTTCTTCTTCTCGTCCTCCTCACCACTTCCACTTTTCCTTCTTCTCCTTCTCCTCCTCACCACTTCCACTTCTTCTTCACCTCCTCCTCCTCCTCTTCTTCTTCCTTCTATTCTTCTCCTCTTCTTTCTTCCTTCTCTCCTCCTCCTCCTCTTCTTTCTTCCTTCTCTTCTCCACCTCTTCCTCCTCCTCTTCTTCTTCTCCCCTTCTCCTTCTCCTCACCACTTCCACCTTCTCCTTCTCTTTCTCCTCCTCCTCCTCTTCACCACTTCCACTCTTCTTCACCTCCTCCTCTTCTTCTTTCTTCTCTTTTCTCCTCCTCTTCTTTCTTCCTTCTCTTCTCCTCCTCCTTCTCTTCTTCTTCTTCTTCTCCTCCTTCTCCTTCTCCTCCTCACCACTTCTACCACTTTCACCTTCTTCTTCTTCTTCTTCTTCTTCTTCTCCTCACCACTTCCACCTTCTCCTTCTTCTCTTTCTCCTCCTCCTCCTCCTCCTCATCACTTCCACTTCTTCATCTCCTCCTCCTCTTCTTCTTCCTTCTCTTCCTCCTCCTCCTCCTCCTTTTCTTCTTCTTCTTCTTCTCTTCTTTCTCCTTCTCTTCTCCTCCTCCTCCTCCTCTTCTTCTTCTTCTTCTTCTTCTTTCTTCTTCTTCTTCTTCTCCTCCTTCTCCTCCTCCTCACCACTTCCACCTTCTCCTTCTTCTCATCCTCCTCTTCTTTTTCCTTCTCTTCTTCTCCTCCTCCTTCTCTTCTTCTTCTCCCCTTCTCCTTCTCCTCCTCACCACTTCCACCTTCTCCTTCTTCTCATCCTCCTCTTCTTCTTCTTCCTTCTCTTCTTCTCCTCCTCCTTCTCTTCTTCTTCTCCCCTTCTCCTTCTCCTCCTCACCATTTCCACTTCTTCTTCACCTCCTCCTCCTCCTCTTCTTCCTTCTCTTCTTCTCCTCCTCTTCTTTCTTCCTTCTCTCCTCCTCCTCTCCTCCTTCTTCTTCTTCTTCTTCTTCTCCCCTTCTCCTTCTGCTCACCACTTCCACCTTCTCTTTCTTTTCCTCCTCCTCCTTCTCCTCATCACTTCCACTTCTTCTTCATCTCCTCCTCCTCTTCTTCTTCCTTCTCTTCCTCCTCCTCCTCCTCTTCTTTCTTCATTCTCTTCTCCTCCTCCTCCTTCTCTTCTTCTTCTTCTTCTCTTCTTTCTTCCTTCTCTTCTCCTCCTCCTCCTCTTCTTCTTCTCCTCCTCCTCCTCCTCTTGTTTCTTTCTTCTCTTCTCCTCCTCCTCTTCTTCTTCTTCTTCTTCTTCTCCTCCTCCTTCTCCTTCTCCTCCTCCTCACCACTTCCACTTCTTCTTCTTCACCTCCTCCTCTTCTTCTTCCTTCTATTCTTCTCCTCTTCTTTCTTCCTTCTCTCCTCCACCTCTCCTCCTCCTCTTCTTCTTCTTCTCCCCTTCTCCTCCTCACCACTTCCACCTTCTCCTTCTCTTTCTCCTCCTCCTCCTCTTCACCACTTCCACTTCTTCTTCTTCACCTCCTCCTCCTCTTCTTCTTTCTTCTCTTCTTCTCCTCTTCTTTCTTCTTTCTCTTCTCCTCCTCCTTCTCATCTTCTTCTTCTCCTCCTTCTCCTTCTCCTCCTCCTCACCACTTCTACCACTTTCACCTTCTTCTTCTTCTTCTTCTTCTTCTTCTTCTTCTTCTTCTCCCCTTCTCCTTCTCCTCACCACTTCCACCTTCTCCTTCTTCTCTTTCTCCTCCTCCTCCTCCTCCTCATCACTTCCACTTCTTCATCTCCTCCTCCTCTTCTTCTTCCTTCTCTTCCTCCTCCTCCTCCTCCTTTTCTTCTTCTTCTTCTCTTCTTTCTTCCTTCTCTTCTCCTCCTCCTCCTCCTCCTCTTCTTCTTCTTCTTCTTCTTCTTTCTTCTTCTTCTTCTTCTCCTCCTTCTCCTCCTCCTCACCACTTCCACCTTCTCCTTCTTCTCATCCTCCTCTTCTTCTTTTTCCTTCTCTTCTTCTCCTCCTTCTCTCTTCTTCTCCCCTTCTCCTTCTCCTCCTCACCACTTCCACTTCTCCTTCTTCTCATCCTCCTCTTCTTCTTCTTCCTTCTCTTCTTCTCCTCCTCCCTTCTCTTCTTCTTCTCCCCTTCTCCTTCTCCTCCTCACCATTTCCACTTCTTCTTCACCTCCTCCTCCTCTTCTTCTTCCTTCTCTTCCTCCTCCTCCTCTTCTTTCTTCATTCTCTTCTCCTCCTCCTTCTCTTCTTCTTCTTCTCTTCTTTCTTCCTTCTCTTCTCCTCCTCCTCCTCTTCTTCTTCTCCTCCTCCTCTTGTTTCTTCCTTCTCTTCTCCTCCTCCTCCTCCTCCTCTTCTTCTTCTTCTTCTTCTTCTTCTTCTTCTTCTCCTCCTTCTCCTCCTCCTCACCACTTCCACCTTCTCCTTCTCCTCCTCCTCCTCTTCTTCTTCTTCCTTCTCCTCTTCTCCTCCTCCTTCTCTTCTTCTTCTCCCCTTCTCCTTCTCCTCCTCACCACTTCCACTTCTTCTTCTTCACCTCCTCCTCCTCTTCTTCCTTCTCTTCTTCTCCTCCTCTTCTTTCTTCCTTCTCTCCTCCTCCTCCTCCTCCTCCTCCTCCTCTTCCTCTTCTTCTTCTTCTTCTTCTTCTTCTTCTTCTTCTTCTTCTCCCCTTCTCCTTCTCCTCACCACTTCCACCTTCTCCTTCTTCTCTTTCTCCTCCTCCTCCTCCTTCTCCTCATCACTTCCACTTCTTCTTCATCTCCTCCTCTTCTTCTTCCTTCTCTTCCTCCTCCTCCTCTTCTTTCTTCATTCTCTTCTCCTCCTCCTCCTTTTCTTCTTCTTCTTCTTCTTCTCTTCTTTCTTCCTTCTCTTCTCCTCCTCCTCTTCTTCTTCTCCTCCTCCTCCTCTTGTTTCTTCCTTCTCTTCTCCTCCTCCTCCTCCTCTCTTCTTCTTCTTCTTCTTCTTCTTCTTCTTCTTCTTCTTCTTCTTCTTCTTCCTTCTCTCCTCCTCCTTCTCCTCCTCCTTCTTTTTCTTCTTCTTGTTGTGATGTGCATTTTGAAAAAAGGTCACCCCAGGGTTTTTATGGCCTCTTCAGAACAAAAGCAGTGTGACTTTAAAATGTTGGTTTCTCTCCCCCCCTCTTCCCAGGCTGAGGTTCGTCTTTGGGACCTCCGTCGTCGCGGCTCTCGACTTGGTGGACCGCCAATCGGTCACCCGGTTCGTGTCTCCCAGTGGCAGGACGGTGTATCAGGTACAGCTCTTTCCCCTCCCTGCCGGCCAGTTTTAACACCCTTGGGACCCTCTTCTGAGTCCCTCGGAAAAGCTGTTACGCAGCAGTCCTCGACTTACAACCGTTCATTTAACGGCCGGTCGAAGTGACGGGGGCCGCTAAGGAAAAGGGACCGATGACGGTTTTCACGCTTAACGAACTGAGCCCGAAATTTCAATTGCGTCTCAAGACGGTCGTTACGTGAGTCTTGACCCATTTTATGACTTTTCCCGCTAGTGCAGTGTTTCTCAACCTTGACCATTTTAAGGCATGTGGACTTCAACTCCCAGAATTCCACAGCCAGCGTTGCTGGCTGTGGAATTCTGGGAGTTGAAGTCCACATGCCTTAAAATGGTCAAGGTTGAGAAACACTGCGCTAGTGAAACACTGCCTTAGTGGAGTCAGTCACAACGGTCGTTAAGTGAATCCGGCTTCCCCCGCTGACTTGGCTTGTCAGGAGGTTGCCAGAGGGGATCACGTGACACCCCCGGGACGCTGCCACAGTCATAAGTACAAGCCAGTTTCCAAGCGTCTGAATTTTGATCGCGTGGCGTGGGGATGCTGCGAGGGTCGTAAGTGTGAAAATGGTCCTTTTTGTAACCTCAAACCGTCATTAAACAAATGGTTATAAGTCCAGGACTGCTGGTCGCCAGCCTCTGAACTCCAGCCTCGTTGGCTCAGCTGGAGAAACTCAAAAGAGCGGGGACCCCCAAACTGGTCCCCCAGCCTCAGGGGGTGCCCTGTTCCTCTTTCGAACCCGGCACTCTCCCCCCCTCCCTCCTCTTCCACGGCTCTCCGCTCTGCTTCCGTCCATTTATCTCCGTTATTCTATTTGGAATTGAGAGGTGATTTTCATCTTAATTACCCCCTCGCCCTGATGGCAGCCCACCCTCCGGGTGGGAATAAATGGATGAATTCTGCCAGGCTGAAAAATGAGTTGTCGGTCACAAAGAGGAGAGGGACGCAAGAGAGAGACGGGCGTGTTTCACGGTGGAGGAGACGAAAAGCACGAAGACTGGAATTCTCCCCCTGTCTGTGCTGGAGAAGGGGAGCGATGGATTATGGGGTGCTGCTGGGGGCGGTCACTGGGCCATTTTTCCGGCATCGATGCCTCCCTTTTTTGCAATTCTTCTGTCTCTCCAGAGCAGGGTTTTCAAGCTTCGGGATGGTACGATGAGTGGATTTCAACTCCCAGAATTCCCCAGCCAGCGTGAGTGGAAGTTCATGCATCTTAAAGGATGCTGGCTGGGGGATTCTGGGAGTGGAAGCCCACCCCTCTTAAAGCAGGCTGGCTGGGGAATTCTGAAAGCCCACCCCTCTTAAAGCAGGCTGGCTGGGGAATTCTGGGAGTGGAAGTCCATCCCTCTTAAAGCAGGCTGGCTAGGGAATTCTGGGAGTGGAAGCCCACCCCTCTTAAAGCAGGCTGGCTGGGGAATTCTGGGAGTGGAAGCCCACCCCTCTTAAAGCAGGCTGGCTGGGGAATTCTGGGAGTGGAAGTCCATCCCTCTTAAAGCAGGCTGGCTGGGGGATTCTGGGAGTGGAAGTCCACCCATCTTAAAGCAGGTTGGCTGGGGAATTCTGGGAGTGGAAGCCCACCCCTCATAAAGCAGCCTGGCTGGGGGATTCTGGGAGTAGAAGTCCACCCCTCTTTAAAGCCTGCTGGCAGGGGAATTCTGAAAGCCCACCCCTCTTAAGGCAGGCTGGCTGGGAGATTCTGGGAGTGGAAGTCCATCCCTCTTAAAGCAGGCTGGCTAGGGAATTCTGGGAGTGGAAGCCCACCCCTCTTAAAGCAGGCTGGCTGGGGAATTCTGGGAGTGGAAGCCCACCCCTCTTAAAGCAGGCTGGCTGGGGAATTCTGGGAGTGGAAGTCCATCCCTCTTAAAGCAGGCTGGCTGGGGGATTCTGGGAGTGGAAGCCCACCCCTCATAAAGCAGCCTGGCTGGGGGATTCTGGGAGTAGAAGTCCACCCCTCTTAAAGCCTGCTGGCAGGGGAATTCTGAAAGCCCACCCCTCTTAAGGCAGGCTGGCTGGGAGATTCTGGGAGTGGAAGTCCATCCCTCTTAAAGCAGGCTGGCTGGGAGATTCTGGGAGTGGAAGCCCACCCCTCATAAAGCAGCCTGGCTGGGGGATTCTGGGAGTAGAAGTCCACCCCTCTTAAAGCCTGCTGGCAGGGGAATTCTGAAAGCCCACCCCTCTTAAGGCAGGCTGGCTGGGGAATTCTGGGAGTGGAAGCCCACCCCTCTTAAAGCAGGCTGGCTGGGGAATTCCCAGACCTGAACTCTACCCATCGTAAATTCCCCAGTGATGGGAAAGACTTCTCCAGAGATAAGAGAATAGATTTACACAATCCTATCAAAGCTGGGATTTTCTTCTCTGGTCATTCCAGCTTCCAAGCCATTGATGAAATAGTCTTTTTTGAGTCTTTTGTTTTTGTTACTGGAAATTCCTTTCTAAAAATGAAGCCCTGGGGTCTGTGGCCGCAGAGATAGGACTCCCTTTTCCATGGGTCTGTTTTGGAGATCTTAATTCCTGTCCCCCCACCCTTATCCCCGCACCCCACCCTCACATAGGAAAGCACCACTGCATCCCTGGCCATTAGCAAGGTTTCATTTGTTTCTTGGCTTATTCATCTCTCTTCCGCCTTTATTTTTTTGTACAAGTAACTCAAGGCAAGGAACCTATCCAACACCCCTTCCTACTCCTAGTTTCCCCACCACAACAACCCTGCGGGGTGGGTTAGGCTGACAGAGGGGACTGGGCTAAAGTCACCCAGCCGCCTTTCACGGCTAAGGTGGGACTAGAAGTCCTGTCGCCTGGGTGATTGGCCCAAAGTCACTCAGCTAGCTTTCACGGCTAAGTTGGACTAGAACTCCCTGTCACCTAGTGATTGGCCCAAAGCTAGCTTTCACGGCTAAGGTGGGACTAGAACTCCCTGTCACATGGTGATTGGTCCAAAGTCACCCAGCCGCCTTTCACGGCTAAGGTGCGACTAGAAGACCCTGTCGCCTGGTGATTGGCCTAAAGTCACTCAGCTAGCTTTCACGGATAAGGTGGGACTAGAACTCCTTGTTGCCTGGTGATTGGTCCAAAGTCACCCAGCTGGCTTTCATGGCTAAGGTGGGACTAGAAGTCCCTGTCGCCTGGTGATTGGCCCAGAGTTACCCAGCTGGCTTTCATGGCTGTGTTGGGACTAGAATTCACTGTCGCCTGTTGATTGGTCCAGAGTCACCCAGCTGGCTTCCATGGCTAGGGTGGGACTAGAAGTCCCTGTCGCCTGGTGATTGGCCCAGAGTCACCCAGCTGGCATTCATGGCTAAGGTGGGACTAGAATTCCCTGTCTGATGATTGGTCCAAAGTTGCCCACCTGCTTCCATGGCTAAGGTGGGACTAGAAGTCCTTGTCGCCTGGTGATTGACTCAGAGTCACCCAGCGGGCTTTTATGGCTAAGGTGGGACTAGAATTCCCTGTTGCCTGGTGATTGGTCCAAAGTCACCCAGCTGGCTTTCATGGCTAAGGTGGGACTAGAACTCCCGTCTCCTGGTTTCTGGCCTACTTCTTTAAGCACTAGATTACGCTGGCTGTTGTTTCCCCCACCGAGGTCGTTTGTGTGAAAATACCTCCGGTGCGCCCATGCGTCTTGCCAGCCTTTCGGCTGATGGGCATTTTAATTATTTTTCTATCATGAATCTCTTTTTTTTTTTTTAATCACTCCAGCCCTCGGCTTGTAATTTTGCTCCTCTCCCTCTTCCCGGCCTTCCTTGGATCACCGTGAATCATGAGCCTTTGACGTCTCCGAAAAAGGGACTAATTCAAATTGCATTTCCCACCAAATACAATATATTTCTTCAAGGATTGCCTCAATTTACTTACAACCCTGATCGGTTGATTTACGAGCGGAAAGTGGGGTTGTCCACTCCGCAGGGATCCTGGTTTCCTTTAGTTATCTATTTTTCCAGGGGTAGGGTACCGTCTCCCCCACTGTCCTGGGAGGATGGGAGTTGTAGTCTTAACACCTTTGGAGGCCAACAATCCATCATAGGGCAGTGTGTCTCCCTGGACTGTGCTCCTAGAGATGATGGGAGTTGTAGTCTTAACACCTTTGGAGGCCACCAATCCATCATAGGGCAGTGTGTCTCCCTGACCTGTGCTCCTAGAGATGATGGGAGTTGTAGTCTTAACACCTTTGGAGGCCACCAATCCATCATAGGGCAGTGTCTCTCCCTGGACTGTGCTCCTAGGTATGATGGGAGTTGTAGTCTTAACACCTTTGGAGGCCACCAGTCCCTCATAGGGCAGTGTGTCTCCCTGACCTGTGCTCCTAGGGATGATGGGAGTTGTAGTCTTAACATCTTCGGAGGCCACCAATTTGCCTTAGGGTTATGTCTCTGTCTCTCTCTGTCTCTCTCTCTCACCTGGGGATGATGGGAGTTGTAGTCTAACACCTTTGGAGGCCACGAATCCGCCTTAGGGCTGCGTCTGTCTCCCCCACCTGCTTTTCTGTGGATGATGGGAGTTTTAGTCTGACACTTCCAACTCTATTCTGACTATCTAACTTTGGAGGTCGCTGATCAACCTGGGGCAGCATCTCCACCCCCCCCAACTGCTCTCCTGGGGATGATGGGAATTATAGTCTAGCATCTCCGGAGGCCACCAATCTGTTGTAGGGCAACCCCCTTCCCCCACTTTCTCTCCTAGGTACGGTGGGAATTGTAGTCTTTGGAGGCCACCGATCATCTTAGGGCAGTGTCTCCCCCCACTGATCTCCTGGGGATGATGGGAGTTGTAGTCTAACTCCTTTGGATGCCACACCAATCATCCTAGGGCAGCTCTCCCCCTCCCCCTGCTCTCCTGGGGATGATGGGAGTTGTGGTCTAACTCCTTTGGAGGCCCCCCCGATCCACCTTAGGGCAGTGTCCCCGGCACTGATCTCCTGGGGATGATGGGAGATATGGTCCTTTGGATGCCACCAGGTCGATGAGGAACCTAGATAAAACAACATAGGCCCCCCTTTGCTCAGTTTATAAGACGAATCAGGTTCCTGCGATGAGAGGCGTGTTTAATTTTTTAAAAAATCATTTTCATTTTTCCCTTTTTAAAAAAAAATAAAAATAAACCCATTCTCCCGCACTTCCAGGTGGTGGGCAGCTCCGGCAAACTCTACACCTGCTACAGCTCCTGTCACTTCTGCAGCTGCCCGGCTTTTGCGTTCTCCGTGTTGCGCAAAGGAGACAACCTCGTGGTAAGTTTAAGCAACTCGGATGACGAAAGGCCTGCAGACCAAAACCGACAAGGGACGGTTGCAGGAATTGGGTAGTCTAGAGCAGCGGTTCTCAACCTTTTTCAGGCCGCGACCCCGACCTGCACCGCGCATGCATGGCGCGATGGCCCGCATAGCGCATGCGTGGTGTGACCTGACCTGCATCGTGCATGTGCGGCGCGACCCGACCTGCACCGTGCATGCGCGGCCCGACGGCCCGCATCTCGCATGCGTGGCGCGACGGCCCGCATCGCGCATGCGCGGTGCTGCCCCCTGCACCGGCCGAGGGTTGTTTGGCGACCCCCGTGAAATGGTCGTTCGACCCCAAATGGGGTCGTGACCCACAGGTTGAGAACCGCTGGTCTAGAAAAAAGAAGGATGAGGGGGGGACAGGATAGGACTCTTCCAGTATTGGGGGGGGGTCAATCTATTCTCCAAAGTGTCGTGGTTCCGACTAATGAAACACTCCCAAGAACTTCCAGGCGTGTCTATCCCACAGCCTTTATTACCAGTGTTACAAATTGACCGGCACATCATGGAGGTTTCTGCCAGAATCTGAATTCCTCTTGCTGGCTTCTAACTTTTCTTGCTAAACCCCTCCCTTATCTTGCAATCCCAAATCACATCTTCCCATTAGCTCAGAGGGCAGAGATTCCCTTCCTTTCCTTTTCCCGGGCTTTTTGTTACTTCTCCTCCCTTTTCTCTGCCATCTGAATTCACTCTAAAAATACCAGACAGTTCCGCCTGTTTTGTCAAAGCAAGAATATTCCGCATTAGCAGCGTTGACACAAAGCCCCCGAAGGCAGGAGAAGAAGCAACGGATGGAAATTCATCCAGGAGAGAAGCAACCTGGAGCTAAGGAGAAACTCCCTGACAGGGAGAACAATTAACCCGTGGAACTGCTTGCCACCAGAAGCGGTGGGTGCGCCATCCCTGGAGGTTTTTTTAAGAAGAGACAGGACAGCCCTTTGTCTGAAATGGGATAGGGTTTCCTGCCTGAGCAGGGGGTTGGACTAGATGACCTCCACGGTCCCTTCCAGCTCTATTCCGATTAATTGATTCAGATTGACTTCCGGTCCGTCCTTCCTACCCACTATTTCATTCCTAGCAATCCACAGCAAAACGAGGACAATTGCATGGCCTCCCTGAGATTGTGGGTCCTCCATCACTGGACGTTTTCGAAAAATTAGACCGGACCGACCCTTTGCCTGGGATGGTATAAGGCTCCTGTCTTGAGTTAGGGGTTGGACTAGAAGACCTCTGGTGTCTATCTATTCTGATAAGATGGAGTGGTCAGGAAGGGCAGGGCAGAGTCCATGCCTTAGAGGAGGCAAGCCTGGGGGTGGGGTGGGGTGGGGTGGGGAACACATGCTACATATTGCCCAGTGACTCACTCTCCCCATTGTCTGTCTTTCACTCAAGTTTGTGCAAGGGAGGAAACGGTTGTGTTGAAAGAAGGTGACGTGTGTGTGGTGTGTAGTGTGTGTAGTGTGTGTGTGTGCAGGAGAGTGGGCGAAACAGGATCTGGTTACCTGCAGGAAGAGCTTCTTTGCAGCGAAAAGACCTCAGTACAGCCCCACCCCCACCCCAACTTGTTACACACACACACACACACACACCGATGAGACTAGCCAGTCCAGACCCCGAGAAGACCGGAATTGCCACAACCTTCCCATCCCGATTGTCCATGAAACAACACACAGGTCCCAATCCTGACCCTGCGGTTCGTACGTCCTCGAGATGTGTAGGGCTGAGCCAGAACAGTGGCCAAGTGGCCTTTGACCCCTTTGACGACTTCCCTGGCCGTGAAGTGAATCACTACAGTTGTTTAAGGGAGTGACACGGCGGTTAAATGGATCCGGCTTTTTCCCCCCCGGATTGACTTTGTGGGTCAGGAGGCCGCCAGAGGGGATCACGTGACCCCCCCCCTCCAAGACACCGCGAGCGTCACAAAGGCGAAACAGCTGCCGGAGCGGCCGAATGTTGATTGCGTGTGATGCCGCAATGGCAGTGTCGAAAAAAGGGTCATAAGTGACGTTTTTCAGTCACTAAATCAGGGGTCCCCAATCTCTGGGCTGCAGCCCCACTACCGTGCCGTGGGACAGGCTCACCGGTGCGCGTACACACCTCATTTGTGCTAGCGCCGCGGCCGCAGGGCACAAAAACGGGACCCTGCGCAGCGCGAGAATGGGGTGGGGCTAGTATCAGGTGGGGGCTAGTGCTGCCCCCACTTTGCGTCACGTGCGTGCTCGTGGCCTTGTCCACACGCGCGTAAAATGGGATCCCCTCCCTTTCCCTCCGGTCCGCCAATCGAGAAAGGTTGGTTACCTCTGCGCTGAACGAACAGTCGTACGTCGAGGGCTACCTGTACAGCGATGCTCTCTGGCGTTTGCTGGCTCCCCCCCCCGGGGTGTTGACTTCAATGGGACGCAAACCGAACAGGTGACAGAGAGAAAGAGAGGGAGGGAGGGAAGGAGAAAGGGAGGGAGAGAGAGAGAGGGATGGGGGAGAGAAAGAAAGGGAGGAATGGAGGGAGAAGGAAAAAGGGAGAGAGGGAGGGAGAAAGGGATGGAGGGAGAGAAAGAGGGAGGGATGAAGGGAGAGAAAGGGAGGGAGGGAGAAAAAGGGATGGAGGGAGAGGGAGGGAAAAGAGAAAGGGAGGGAGGGAGAGAAAGGGAGGGAGGGAGAAGGAAAAAGGGAGGGAGGGAGGGATAAAGGGAGAGAAAGGGAGGGAGGGAGGGAGAAGGAAAAGGAGGGAGGGAGAGGGAGGGAGGGAGAAAGGGAGGGGGAAGGAAAAAGGGAGGGAGGGAGAAAAGGAGGGGTGGAGGGAGAAAAGGAGGGGTGGAGGGAGAAGGAAAAAGGGTGGGATGGAGGGAGAGAAAGGGAGGGGTGGAGGGAGAAGGAAAAAGGGAGGGAGGGAGGGATAAAGGGAGAGAAAGGGATGGATAAAGGGAGAGAAAGGGAGGGAGAGAAGGAGGGAGGGAGGGAGAAGGAAAAGGAGGGAGGGGGAAGGAAAAGGAGGGAGGGAGAGAGGGGTGGAGGGAGAAGGAAAAAGGGAGGGAGGGATAAAGGGGGATAAAGGGAGAGAAGGAGGGAGGGAGGGAGGGAGAAGGAAAAGGAGGGAGGGAGAAAGGGAGGGGGAAGGAAAAAGGGAGGGAGGGAGAGGGGTGGAGGGAGAAGGAAAAGGTGGAATGGAGGGAGAGAAAGGGAGGGAGGGAGAGAGAGAAAGGGAGGGAGGGAGGGAGAGAGAAGGAAAAAGGGAGGGAGGGAGAGAGAAAGGGAAGGATGGAGGGAGAGGGAGGGAGGAAGGAAGAGAAAGGGAGGGAGGGAGAGAGAAAGAAATAGGGAGGGATGGAGGGAGAGACATGGAGGAAGAGAGAAAAAAGGGAGGGAGGGAAAGAGAGACCGCAAGGTGAAGTAGAGGAGGGGGCTTCCTCTCCTAGGTCTGCTGGAGAAAACCAGCCAAGACCACCCAGCTGGAGGGAGGGAGAAGAGATGGGTTAGAGACCCCCCTTTAAAAAGTCTGGACTTCAACTCCCAGAATCCCCAGCCAGCACGGTTAAAAGGGCTTTAATGAGAATCGTCGTTGACTCAGAAGTCATTCATTTAGTCAGACCGTTCAAAGGCACAAACGGCACAAGGAAACGGCACGCCTTATGACTGCGTTTCATACTTACGACCATTGTAGCATCCCCATGGGGGGGTCACGTGAGCCATGTTCAGACGCTCGGCCACTGACTCGTATTTACGACGGCCGCAGAATCTCAGGATCCGGCGGTCCCCTTTTGCAACCGTCCAACAAGCGAAGTCAACCGGGGTGGGGGGTGGGGGGAGAAGCCGGATTCACTTAGCAACCCGTGTGACTCAATTAACGCCCGCAGCGATTCACTTAACAGCGGCAGGAAAGGCTGTAAAACCGGGCAAAGCTCCTTTGGCAAATGTCTCGCTTTGCCTGAGAAATGTGACAACGGCCCTGAAAAACAGCCGACTTGTGACCGTTTTCCACGTTTACGACGCTGGGCAGTATTCCCTGTGGGTCATGGGATGGAAAATTCAGACACCTGGGAACCGACTCGTATTTACGACGGCCGCAGTGTCTCCCCCCCCCCCGGGTCATGTGATCCCCTTTGGCGACCTTCTGACCCGCCCAAAAAAGTCAGTGGGGAAGCCAGATTCACTTCAGAAGCTTGTGACTCGTTTGAACAACTGCCGTGGTTCGCTTAAAAACCTGTGGCGTAAAACAGCGCAACTCGTTTTAACGACTGCTTTGCTTAACGACGGACATGTTAGGCTCAATTGTGGTCGTAAGTTGAGGACTCCCTGCATAAGAAAGGTGGTTTGGGGTACAGGATCCCTCTGAGAACCAAAGGAGGGTTGTGTTTGTGGTATCGACAACCGAAGCGCCAGTGAAATTTCCTGTATAAAGACAATGAAAATCTGGATCTCGTCCTGTGCATAGGGGAAGGCTCTCTCCAACGGGGGTGGTGGTAGTAGTAGTAGTAGTAGTAATAGTAGTAATAGTAATAAAGTCGGAAGGGAGCTTGGAGGTCATCTAGTCCAACCCCCTGCTCAGGCAGGAAACCCCATACCATTTCAGACAAATGGCTGTCCAGTTTCTTCTTAAAAACTTCCAGTGTTGGAGCATTCACCGCTTCTGGAGGCAGGTTGTTAATAATAATAATGTTGGAAGGGACCTTGGAGGTCTTCTAGTCTGACCCCCTGCTCAGGTGGGAAACCCTATCCCATTTCGGACAAATGGCTGTCCAGTCTCTTCTTAAAAACTTCCAGTGTTGGAGCATTCACGGCTTCTGGAGGCAAGGAGTTCCACTGGTTAATTGCTCTCACTGTCAGGAAGTTTCTCCTTAGTTCCAGGTTGCTTCTCTCCTTGGTTAGTTTCCATCTGTTGTTTCTTGTCTGGCCTTCAGGCGCTTTGGAGAACAGCTTGACTCCCTCTTCTTTGGGGCAGCCCCTGAGATACTGGAAGACGGCTATCATGTCCCCCGTTGTCCTTCTCTTCATTAAACTAGACCTACCCAATTCCAGTAACCATTTCATATATGTTTTAGCCTCCCAATCATCTTTGTTGCTCTTCTCTGCACTCTTTCTAGGGTGTCAGGATGTAGCCCCTTGCAGGAGGATTATTCTGTTAAACGGTATAGTTTTTGCTGCTGGAGCAGGGGGGTTAGACTAGAAGACCTCTAAGGTCCCTTCCAACACCATTATTCCGCTCACTAAATTTTATTTAATTTTTTGTTTTTAAATTGAAATTCAGTTTAAACTATTCAAAATTTTATTTAAATCCATTTTACTCGGCTCCCCATTGATCCTCCGGGGCCTTTCCCAGCCAGGGTCGGTGGGGAGGATGGTCTCGCGGGTCCTTCGGTTGGGCTGGAACAATCAACCAGTGGAACGGTAGATGCCTCCAGAAGCGGTGGATGCTCCAACGCTGGAAGTTTTAAAGAAGAGACTGGACAGCTGTTTGTCTGAAATGGTGTAGGTAGGGTTTCCTGCCTGAGCAAGGGGTTGGACTAGATGACCTCCAATATCCCTTCCAGCTGTATTCTGATATAGATAGATAGGTAGGTAGGTAGGTAGGTAGGTAGGTAGGTAGGTAGGTAGATGATAGATAGATAGATAGATAGATAGATAGATAGATAGATAGATAGATAGATAGATAGATAGATAGATAGATAGATAATGGGTGGATGGATGGGAGATAGATAGATAGATAGATAGATAGATAGATAGATAGATAGATAGATAGATAGATAGATAGATAGATAGATAGATAGATAGATAGATAGATAGATAGATAGATAGATAGATAGATGGGTGGGTGGGTAGAGATAGGTGGGTGGGTGTGTGGGTAGATATAAGATAGATGATAGATAGGTAGGTAGATGATAGGTAGGTAGATGGGTAGATATAAGATAGATAGATAGATAGATAGATAGATAGATAGATAGATAGATAGATAGATAGATAGATAGATAGATAGATAGATAGATAGATGGGTGGGTGGGTAGAGATAGGTGGGTGGGTGTGTGGGTAGATATAAGATAGATGATAGGTAGGTAGATGATAGGTAGGTAGATGGGTAGATATAAGATAGATAGATAGATAGATAGATAGATAGATAGATAGATAGATAGATAGATAGATAGATAGATAGATAGATAGATAGATAGATAGATAGATAGATAGATAGATACCGGTAGATAGATAGGTAGGTAGGTAGGTAGGTAGGTAGGTAGGTAGGTAGATGATAGATAGATAGATAGATAGATAGATAGATAGATAGATAGATAGATAGATAGATAGATAGATAGATAGATAGATAGATAGATAATGGGTGGATGGATGGGAGATAGATAGATAGACAGACAGACAGACGGGTGGGTGGGTGGGTGGGTGGGTGGATAGAAATGGGTGGGTGGGTAGATATAGATGATAGATAGGTAGCTAGGTAGGTAGGTAGATGATAGATAGGTAGGTAGATGATAGATAGGTAGGTAGATGATAGATAGGTAGGTAGATGATAGGTAGGTAGGTAGGTGGGTAGATATAAGATAGATGGATGGATGGATGGATGGATGGATGGATGGATGGATGGATGGATGGATGGATGGATGGATGGATAGATGATAGACAGACAGGCAGACGGGTGGGTGGGTGGGTAGATATAAGATAGATGATAGGTAGGTAGGTAGGTAGATGATGGATGATAGATAGATTGAAATGGTCCAGGGTCTCCTGCCTGAGCCCGGGGTTGGACTAGAAGACCTCCAAGGTCCCTTCCAGCTCTATTCTGATTGATCAAGTTGCTTTTCTGCTGAAATTACGATAGCTGGAAACCGGCGACGTTCGTTGTCTTCTCCTGTGCCAATCGGGCAGACTTTTTCCACACACCCGGCCGCTAATGTGATTGCCTCTCTTGTGTTGTTTTTGTTTGTTTGTTTGTTTTGGTAGTGTAAGCACATCCTGGCCGTCTATCTCAGCCGAGCCATTGGGGCTTGCCAGGAGCAAAGCATCTCTAACCAGCAAATGACAGCCTTACTACTTCCCGGCGAAAAATGAGGACAGAAGGAGGTTGAGAAACAGAAGGAGGAAAATGTGAGCAGTAACTACGGGGAGCTGGTGGCTCCTGGGCTGGGTGTACATTTTTTCGCTCTCTCCCCCCCCCCCCAGGGTCCTGCTCCTGTTTCCTGTGCAGAAATGGCCGATCGCCCTGGATCCCTTGGGTATTCCGAATTTTGTGCAATTTTATGCATCTCGGCCCAAACGCAGGACATCGCGTTAGGAAACAATTAACCCTACAAGTGGACTGCAACAAAAAAAAAGTTTTAAACATCTGTCCGCAAGCATGAAAACAACGCCGGTAAATTGGGAAACCAACTTTGATTTTGGCAAGTGTTTTATTAAAAAAAAAAAAGAAGAAGAAAGAAAGAAAGAAAAGCAATTGTTTAAATCTGGCTTCCCCCTTTGCCAATTTAAACCAATAATTTAGTTCAGAGATAAACGAGAAAAGGTCCCCTTTTCAAACACTCTCCATTGCACTCAACAATATTTTAATTAAAAAAAACACAAAACAAAACAGCACATCGGTTATACCATAACTGGCCTACTTAAAAAGGATTTCCCATAGGAGAATACCAGCAGCATCAAACAATTGATGACCAACTTAAATTAATCTTTAAAAAAAGAGCCGAGGGCATAAAGTAATAGCTTCATACAAAACACCAAATTATCGCATGGATTAAATTTCTATGCCACTGTCCCCCTTGGTTTTATTTTTGGAGCAAGACATTTCACAGATGATACCCTCCCACCCACACAGGCAGACAAACACACAAAGAGCAGCACGGTTTTGAAAACCTGCCCTTCTGATGGAGGCAAAGATTAATAGTAATTAAATGTCAATTAACTCTCACCTTCCTAGAAGGGCTAAGGTAGCAGGAGAAGCCCTTAATTGTACACCAGTATTTCCCAATCTCGGCAAGGTGAAACTGTGTGGATGTCCACTCCCAGAATGCCCCAGCCAGCCTGCTTTAAGAGGGGGGGCTTCCACTCCCAGAATTCCCCAGCCAGCCTGCTTTAAGAGGGGGGGCTTCCACTCCCAGAATTCCCCAGCCAGCCTGCTTTAAGAGGGGTGGGCTTCCACTCCCAGAATCCCCCAGCCAGCCTGCTTTAAGAGGGGTGGGCTTTCCACTCCCAGAATCCCCCAGCCAGCCTGCTTTAAGAGGGGGTGGGCTTCCACTCCCAGAATCCCCCAGTCAGCTTGCTTTAAGAGGGGTGGACTTCCACTCCCAGAATCCCCCAGCCAGCCTGCTTTAAGAAGGGTGGGCTTCCACTCCCAGAATCCCCCAGCCAGCCTGCTTTAAGAGGGATGGGCTTCCAACTCCCAGAATGCCCCAGCCAGCCTGCTTTAAGGTGGGAGGATTTCAACTCCCAGAATGCCCCAGCCAGCCTGCTTTAAGAGGGGTGGACTTCCACTCCCAGAATCCCCCAGCCAGTCTGCTTTAAGAAGGGTGGGCTTCCACTCCCAGAATCCCCCAGCCAACCTGCTGTAAGAGGGATGGGCTTCCACTCCCAGAATGCCCCAGCCAGCCTGCTTTAAGAGGGGTGGGCTTCCACTCCCAGAATCCCCCAGCCAGCCTGCTTTAAGAGGGGTGGGCTTCCACTCCCAGAATCCCCCAGCCAGCCTGCTTTAAGAGGGGTGGGCTTCCACTCCCAGAATCCCCCAGTCAGCTTGCTTTAAGAGGGGGGGCTTCCACTCCCAGAATTCCCCAGCCAGCCTGCTTTAAGAGGGGTGGGCTTCCACTCCCAGAATCCCCCAGCCAGCCTGCTTTAAGAGGGGTGGGCTTCCACTCCCAGAATCCCCCAGCCAGCCTGCTTTAAGAGGGGTGGGCTTCCACTCCCAGAATCCCCCAGTCAGCTTGCTTTAAGAGGGGTGGACTTCCACTCCCAGAATCCCCCAGCCAGCCTGCTTTAAGAAGGGTGGGCTTCCACTCCCAGAATCCCCCAGCCAGCCTGCTTTAAGAGGGATGGGCTTCCACTCCCAGAATGCCCCAGCCAGCCTGCTTTAAGGTGGGAGGATTTCAACTCCCAGAATGCCCCAGCCAGCCTGCTTTAAGAGGGGTGGACTTCCACTCCCAGAATCCCCCAGCCAGTCTGCTTTAAGAAGGGTGGGCTTCCACTCCCAGAATCCCCCAGCCAACCTGCTGTAAGAGGGATGGGCTTCCACTCCCAGAATGCCCCAGCCAGCCTGCTTTAAGAGGGGTGGACTTCCATTCCCAGAATCCCCCAGCCAGCCTGCTTTAAGGTGGGAGGATTTCCACTCCCAGAATTCCCCAGCCAGCCTGCTTTAAGAGGGTGGGCTTCCACTCCCAGAATTCCCCAGCCAGCATGGATTGAAGTCCAGCCATCTTAACGCACAGGGAATGTTGGGAGCTGAAGTCCACACAGCTTCCCTTTGCTGAGGTTGAGGGACACTATTGCACGCAAAACAAAACCAAGCCTTTGCAAAGCTGTTCTTGTTCACACACTCCTGCACGTTGCCGGAAGTTGCACGGACAGTCCTTGGCTTACGCCCAGCCTCCCTTCCAAACTGCCACAAACCTGAGCAAGCTTCCTTAAGACCCAGTTCTGAAGTTCCAACGGGTTGTCCGTCGGCCCGCCTTTACGGCCAGCTGCAGCATCTCACCCCCACAGGGCTGGTTTTACGACGTCCCTGCCTATACCACAAAAAACGACTTCCAGTTTTCTGCAAAACCAGCCCTTACCGAACAATTGCTTTGCTTAACGACTATTGCAAAAAAAAAAAAAGGCCGTAAAAGCAGGCCAATCGGCTGGGTGAGCCACTTTGCAACCGTCATGACCAACAACCGTAACGGGCAGGCTCTAATACAGTCATTGTTGAGGCTCGCCAGAATGTAAACCTGGCAGCTGTTTCCCACTCAACGGCGCCGTCCTGCCACCAACGGGACAGATCAAAAGTCTCGCTGGCCCTCAAACGTAAGTCGGAGAAGTGTTCGCATGATTCACCTCCAGGTGACGGCTACTGCCGCCGATGCTCCCTTTGGGGCCCTTGGGAAAGTCCTCGTTCTTGCACAGGACGTAGCGGGTGAGGATCTTCCGGAAGGTGTACCGGAAGTCCCGGATGCGGTAGGCGTAAATGATGGGGTTGACCACCGAGTTGGTGTGGGAGAGAATGATGGTCAAGTGCATGCTCCATTCCGGCTTGGTGGCCTTGAAGGCGGGGTAGAAAAGAGTCAGGCAGTTGAGGATGTGGAGGGGCAGCCAGCAAAGGGCAAACAGGCCCACGATGATGGCTAGCGACTTGGCGGCGCTGACCTCCTTCTGCAGCGTCATCCGGCAGTGGCCCACCAGCTCGATCTGCCGCAGCTGCTTGCAGGCGACGGTGAAGATCTTGACGTAGATGCAGAGCATGATGAACAGCGGGAGGAGGACGCAGCCGAAGAAGTTGAAGTAGACCATGTAACTCATGGGCACCACGTTCTCGAAGAGGCAGGTCACCAGGCAGTTGTTCTGTCTCCCCCCGTCGGGGGGCAACATCTTGTTCGTGCAGTTCTTACCCGCCTCCAGGTTCCAACCCATCAACGGCGTCAGGCCGATGACGAACGAGAGGATCCAGAGGACGGCGATGAGTCCTTGGGCTCGCTTCCCCGTCACCATGCTCTTGTACCTGCAGAAGAAAGGGGGACAAAAATGATGGGATCGCAACAGGGGGACCAAGCTCACCTTTGTCCCTCGGGGTAGGGTGGTTGAGTGGCTACAGGGGAAGGTACGAGAATGTGACACTTTGGAAGCACAGGTCAACGTGAGCCAGCCGCGTGCTGCAGCTGCCAAAAAGGCCAACACAATGCTCGGCTGCATTAACAGAGGGATGGACTCAAGACGACGGGAAGAGTTAATACCACTTTACAAGGCCTTGGTAAGGCCACACTCGGAATACGGCCTCCAGTTTGGGTCACCACGATGTAAAACAGATGTTGAGACTCTAGAAAGAGTGCAGAGAAGAGCAACAAAGATGATCAGGGGACTGGAGGCTAAAACATATAAGGAACGGATGCTGGAATTGGGTCTGTCTCGTTTACTGAAGAGAAGGACGAGGGGGGACACGACAGCAGCCTTCCAGTATCTCAGGGGCTGCCCCAAAGAAGAGGGAGTCAAGCTATTCTCCAAAGCCCCTGAAGGCAGGACAAGAAGCAACGGATGGAAACCCATCAAGGAGAGAAGCAACCTAGAACTAAGGAGAAATTTTTTTAGAACAATTAACCAGTGGAACAACCTGCCTCCAGAAGCGGTGAATGCTCCAACACTGGAAGTTTTAAAGAAAAGACTGGACAGCCATTTGTCTGAAATGGTCTAGGGTTTCCTGCCTGAGCAGGGGGTTGGACTAGATGACCTCCAAGGTCCCTTCCCACTTTTATTATTATTAACCGTCATAAGTATGAGTCAGCGGCCAAGCGCCTGAATTTTGATCGCGCAACCATGGTCATTGGGAACGGAAACGAGTCGCCAGTCACTTTTTCCCAGGGCCGGTGTAACTTTGGAAAGTCACTAAATGGGACCGTTATAAGTCAAGGGCTTCCTTATTTCTGTTCGGCTCTTTTTCTTGCGGGGCCCACAAAAGAGGGAGTTCAACCCGCAGGAGACGCTTGGACTCCGGACAAGAACAATGAAGGGATGTAAGAAATCAGCAGGACACGGAAGAGCCCCAGCAGGACGTCGGGACTTGAACACAGCGCTGCTTCCCCTCCCAAAAATTCCGCAAATTCCAAAACGGGGGGGGGGAGACCAAGAACCCAAGAATGGGAGGCTGAATCTCTGCTAATTCTATCTTCAAGAGCTGCGAGTCGGCGTCAGCAGCTCCTCACTGACAACATCCCTGTGAGGTAGGCGGGCTAAGAGAGAGAGGGGGGGGGCTGGGTCCAGAATTGTTTAACGAATGACCAAAACAAGTTTGGAATCCGAACCCACATCGTAAGATGTTTCAGATTTTAGCTGCTTGAATGCAGGCAGTCCTCGACTTACAATATTTCATTTAGGTATTTTTTTTAAAATTGGTTTAAAAAATAAAATAGAAAAGAAAACTAGGGAAACAAGGGCGGGAGAAGGGAAGGGAAAATCGGAGGGCAAATGGAAAAAAAGAAAGATTTCCGAGTCCTTTCGGTGCAGGAGAATAAGATTAATAATAATAATAACAACAACAACAACAACAATAATAATAATAATAATAATAAAGTTGGAAGGGACCTTGGAGGTCGTCTAGTCCAACCCACTGCTCAGGCAGGAAGCCCTATCCCATTTCAGACAAATGGCTGTCCAGTCTCTTCTTAAAAACTTCCAGTGTTGGAGCATTCACCGCTTCTGGAGGCAGGTTGTTCCACTGGTTAATTGTTCTAACTGTCAGGAAATTCCTCCTTAGTTCCAGGTTTGTTTATTTATTTATTTATTTATTTGACTTATATGCCGCCCTTCTCCCAAGACTCAGGGCGGCTCACAACAAAAATACAAGTATAACATAAAACAATTAAAACTACCAATTCACAGTGTAAAAACCAGGCAATCAATTCCACTCATACAACACACAGTCACAATCAGAGGCCCAGCTCACACGCCCCAAACCTGTCGGCATAGATGTGTCTTCAATCCTTTCCGGAAGGCTAGGAGGGAGGAAGCAGTACGAACCTCTGAGGGAAGCTGGTTCCAGAGGGCTGGGGCAGCCACGGAGAAGGCCCTGACCCTAGGCCCCGCCAGATGACATTGTCTAACACACGGGACCCGTAGGAGGCCAACCCTATGTGCCCTAACCGGTCGCTGGGATTCATGAGGCAGGAGACGGTCCCGCAAGTATCCTGGCCCATTGCCATAAAGGGCTTTATAGGTCATAACCAACACTTTGAATTGTGTTCGGAGACCAATTGGTAGCCAGTGCAGCTCAAGGAGAGCTGGAGTGATATGAGCATGTCTTGGGAGACCCAAGACGGCTCGCGCGGCTGCATTCTGGACTACTTGCAGTCTCCGGACATTCTTCAAAGGTTGCCCCATGTAGAGAGCATTACAGTAGTCGAATCTCAAGGTGACAAGGGCATGGGTGACTGTGAGGAGTGACTCCCGGTCCAAATAGGGCCGCAACTGACGCACCAGGCGAACCTGGGCAAATGCTCCCCTCGCCACAGCCGAAAAATGATGTTCTAGACTTAGCTGTGGATCAAGGAGGACACCCAAGGAGAGGTTGCTTCTCTCCTTGATTAGTTTCCATCCATTGCTTCTTGTCCTGCCCTCAGGCACTTTGGAGAACAGCTTGACTCCCTCTTCTTTGGGGCAGCCCCTGAGATACTGGAAGACTGCTATCCTGTCCCCCCTCGTCCTTCTCTTCCTTAAACTAGACATTCCCAATTCCAGCAACCGTTCCTTGTATGTTTTAGCCTCCAGTCCCCTAATCATCTTTGTTGCTCTTCTCTGCACTTTTTCTGGAGTCTCAGCATCTTTTTGACATCGCGGTGACCGAAACTGGATGCCGTATTCCAAGCGTGGCCTTACCAAGGCCTTGTAAAGGGGTATTAACCCTTCACCTGATCTTGATTCTCTCCCTCTGTTAATGCAGCCCAGCACTGTGTTGGCCTTTTTGGCAGCTGCAGCACACGGCTGGCTCCTATTTAGGTGATTGTCTACTAGGACTCCGAGGTCCCTCTCACAGTTACTACAATTGAGCAAGGTACCCCCCTATACTTTACCTGTACATTTGGTTTTGCTTGCCTAAATGTAGAACCTTAGTTTTTTCACCCTTGAATTTCATTTTGTTGGATAGCATCAAAGCTCAACTTCTTACTTTTACAGAGTCGTATAAACTAGCCATTTCTACGACAACAGATCCATCTAAACGGGGAAACCCAAAATCAAAATTTCAATTTTTTTCCCCCAACCACGAAATCTAGAAGCAGTTTCTCAAGCGGAAATAAAAGAAATTATGTTGGTTTTTTTCCCCCCCTTTAATCAAAGCAGTCAATTTAGCCATCTCTGCTAAGTCCATCTACTTTTGCAGCCATTCGTTGTGGGGATCAAATCAATATTTCATTTAGTGACTGTTTCAAGTTTCAGCAGCCCTGAAAAAAGAGACTTAGGACCATGTCTCACATTTATGACCGTGGCAGCGTCCCCCACGGTCACATGATCAAAATTCAACCATTGGGCAATTGTATTTACGACGGTTGCAGCGTCCCGGGGTGTGTGTGTGTGTGTGTCACGGGATCCTCTTTTGCGACCTTGCCACAAACAAGGAGGGGAAGCCAGATTCACTTATCAACGTGTGACTAACTTAATGACTGTAGTGATTCACTTAACAACTGGGGCAGGAAAAGTCGTAAAACAGGGCAAAATTCACTTAATAAGTGTCTCACTTAGCAACAAAAATTTTCGGCTCAACTGTGGTTATAATAAAGGATGACTTCTACCTGAGTATCTTAAAGCATGGCTGGCTGGGGGATTCTGGGAGTGGAAGTCCCCCCCTCTTAAAGCAGACTGGCTGGGGGATGGGAGTGGAAGTCCCCCCCTTTTAAAGCAGACTGGCTGGGGGATTCTGGGAGTGGAAGCCCACCCCTCTTAAAGCAGGCTGGCTGGGGGATTCTGGGAGTGGAAGTCCACCCCTCTTAAAGCATGGCTGGCTGGGGGATTCTGGGAGTGGAAGCCCACCCCTCTTAAAGCAGGCTGGCTGGGGGATTCTGGGAATGGAAGCCCACCCCTCTTAAAGCAGCCTGGCTGGGGGATTCTGGGAGTGGAAGCCCACCCCTCTTCAAGCAGGCTGGCTGGGGGATTCTGGGAGTGGAAGCCCACCCCTCTTCAAGCAGGCTGGCTGGGGGATTCTGGGAGTGGAAGCCCACCCCTCTTAAAGCAGGCTGGCTGGGGGATTCTGGGAGTGGAAGCCCACCCCTCTTAAAGCAGGCTGGCTGGCGGATTCTGGGAGTGGAAGCCCACCCCTCTTAAAGCAGGCTGGCTGGGGAATTCTGTGAGTTGACATCATCAGTTTAAAATTGCCATGGTCGGGTAACTCTGAATGCACACAGATGCAAAACAGCACTTCTGAAGTGAACGGCAACCCGAAATAGATTGATTTTTGAGGTGGAGTCTTCAGAATCTGTCTTTGTACATTTCCATGAAGTCACAACTGTTCGCGCAACTTACTTTCTTTTTTTTTTCTTTTTTTTTCAAGAAAAATCTGTTGTTTCAACTATGAATGGAGCCCTGCCAACAAAACATCAGTCGAGAGAAAAACAACTTGGGAGAGACACACATTTTAGAAAGGCCGTTAGCCGCGCCCCGAAGATGCCCGGAAAAGGCTGCCGGATTGACACTAGGAGGAAGAAAGAGGGAGAAGAACACAAGGGTCACCTCAGAAAAGTGGTTAATGGCCCAGCTGCTCCAGGCCTTCCCCCATTTGGCTAAATGGCACTTAAACTGAGTTAGGGTGGGGTCCTTAAGCAGCAGAGAGAAAAAAAACAACTTCTGAATTACAAACATTTTTACGGAGGTTGGGGAGGGGGGGGAAGATGCTTTTTTTTTTCCCCACAGCATCTCTGCTGAGCTTGCCAGCCCTATTCAAGGACCGCGCGGCGTGCTTCCTTTGCACCCCAAATTTCCATGGGAACAACCCCACCATTCCCACAAAATTGCAGGCCGCCAGACTCGGACCCCAGCTTGAAAAGGAAGATTTTAAAAATCCGGTTTTCTCTCGTCTCTCCTTCCAATTCATTCCACTTTTTATCCAAATTGAGGACAGGCTCCTTGTTCGCTTGCAAATGGGGGTGCAAGGGGGTGTCTCCCAGCTCGCATTAAGCTCTCTCTCTCTCTCTCTTCCCCCCCCCCCCGAGAATTTAAAGCTTTCAAAGGTCCACCACGGGCTTTGCATCACCCAAGCAACCCTGGAAATGTCAGGCCAGTTTTGCAGCCAAGCTGAAAGAATTGCTTTCTTTTAGAATAATATTTTCCAAGTTGATCACCGACCGAGTAGGAAAAACATGCATTAAAAGAGGGGCACCCTTGCTTTTTTTTTTTCCAGGTTTGTTTTTGGGGCAACTGGAGAGAAAAAAAAAGACAGGCTTTATATTAAATATATATATACATATATACATATGTTTTCTGAGGTTTTCGCGGGTGTTTGTATGTAGGTCTTTGGTTCTTCAGGTTTTCTCCCACGTAGAATTTGAAGTGTCTTGGCGACGTTTCGACGAAGTCCCATTCGTCATCTTCAGGCTCATTCCCATTCGTCATCTTTCGGCTTCGTGCTCCTAGAAGCACGAAGCCGAAAGCACCAGCCTGAAGATGATGAATGGGACTTTGTCGAAACGTCGCCAAGACACTTCAAATTCTACGTGGGAGAAAACCCGAAGAACCAAAGACCTACATATATACATACATACATACATACATACATATACATGTGTATGTGTGTGTGTGATTGTTGAAAATATACTTCTGCAATTCTGGAGTAGCGCAGATCCGTTTGTTGTAACTTCTTAAATGTTCCATAAAGTGAACTGGGGGAACAAAATTGGCTTTTCTAAGTTTCTTTCAGTAATGGGGGTTTCCTTGCATTTCTTTTGTGAAGTTGCCAAGTTGTTGGTCACACTACAGAAAGTTCTCGACTTACAATCACAATTGGGACCACAATTTCTATTGCTAAGCGGTGCCTTTAAGCAAGGGGTTGGACTAGATGACCTCCAAAGTCCCTTCCAACTTTATTATTATTATTATTATTATTATTATGGATCATCGTACAGTCAGCCAGATGTTCAGACTGGATTTGGCATTTTTGTCTACCTGGGATAGGCAGATGTGGATGTTTGATGGTATGACAGATCTCGTCGCAGGATGGAAGCAGTTCCTAGTAAGGCCGCCTTTTGCAATTGACTGATGGCGAATTTGTCAATGCCGATGATGGTGTTCAAGTGGTGCTCCAGTTGTTTTGGGATTGCACCCAAGGCGCCTATGACTATTGGTACCACCCTTGCTTGCCTTTGCCACAGTCTTTCTATTTCTATTTGTAGATTTTTGTATTTTGTGATCTTCTCCAGTTCTTTCTCGTCTATTCTGCTGTCTCCAGGCACTGCCACCTCCACTATCCAGACTTTTTTGTCTTTCTTATCGACAATTGTTGAGTCCGGGGTGTTATGTTGCAGGTGCTTATCTGTTTGATTTCTGAAGTCCCAGAGTAGTTTAACTCTATCATTTTCTATGACTTTCTCTATTTTATTATTGTTGTTGTTGTCAGCCACACCTATTTTTATGACTTCTTTTGGCCACCATTGTCCAACAAATCAATGCAGTTATTAAGGGAATCGGTTATTAATTGGGTTGTGTCCACTTTTACAACCTTTTTTGGCCACGGTCATTAAACAAATCATTGCGGTCATTAAAATCATCAAGTCATTAAATGAATCCAGCTTCTCTATCTTTGCTTTTCAGAAGCCGGCTGACAAGATCACACATGGCAATTGCGTCTCTCTCTCTCTCTCTCTCTCTCTCTGTCTCTCTCTCTCTCTCTCTCTCTCACTCACTCACACACACACACACACACACACACTCGGGATGCAGCAACCATCGTAATTATGTGCCCAGTTGCCAAGTGCCTGGATTTTGATGACGTGACTGTGGGGAACGCTGCGACGGTCGTAAGTGTGAGGACAGATCCTAAGTTGCTCTTTTCAGCGCCGTTGCAACTTTGAAACAGCCACGAAACACATGGCTGCAAATTAAGGACTATTCTGAACACGTGCTATCATTTGTCCTGCTGTTTCGCAGACTTTCCATCCCAGAAAGAAAAAAAAAAAGAACTAATGTATTTCTCCCGAACTGGCTTTGGCAGGTGGAAAAATGCACAAAATAAAACATCTGAATAAAGAGGGAATCAAGCTGTTCTCCAAAGCCCCTGAAGGCAGGACAAGAAGCAACGGATGGAAACTCATCAAGGAGAGAAGTAACCTAGAACTAAGGAGAAACCTCCTGACAGTGAGAACAATTAACCAGTGGAACTCCTTGCCTCCAGAAGCGGTGAATGCGCCAACAATGGAAGTTTTAAGAAGAGACTGGACAGCCATTTGTCTGAAATGGTATAGGGTTTCCTGCCTGAGCAGGGGGTTGGACTAGATGACCTCCAAGGTCCCTTCCAACTTTATTATTATTATAATTGGGTATGTCTGGTTTAATGAAGAGAAGGACCAGGGGGGACATGATAGCAGCCTTCCAGTATCTCAGGGGCTGTCCCAAAGAAGAGGGAGTCAAGCTCTTCTCCAAAGCGCCTGAAGGCAGGACAAGAAGCAACGGATGGAAACCAATCAAGGAGAGAAGCAACCTAGAACTAAGGAGAAACTTCCTGACAGTTAGAACAATTAACCAGTGGAACAACCTGCCACCAGAAGTGGTGAATGCTCCAACACTGGATGTTTTTAAGAAGAGACTGGACAGCCATTTGTCTGAAATGGTACATGGTTTCCTGCCTGAGCAGGGGGTTGGACTAGATGACCTCCAAGGACCCTTCCAACTTTACTAGTATTATTATTATTATTATTATCATTTTAGAATCTGTTGTCTCGTTAATATATAACCACAACGCCTCTTTTGTTGCGCTGATGCATGATAAAAGTTTCCCAATTTTGGGTTATTCCAACAGCTTATAATATTGGGTTTTTTAATGTGTGTCTCTTGCAAACAAATTATATCTGTATTTCATGTCTGTAGTTTCCTAAATGTTTTGCTTCTTTTTGATGGGGAGTTTCGTCCGTTTATATTCATTTTCTTTCTCCTTTTCAGTTATTTATATTTAGGTCTAGTAGATCACGTGATCCTCTGTTCCCTGGCCATTCCTTCACTCTCTTGCTCAGATTTCTCTTTCTGTTCTGAGTGTGTAGGTGTTTCTTCGGCTGCCTCTTCCGTTGGCTTTTGTTCTTTTCTCTTCTCTTTTCGTTGTTGCTCTCCTTCATCTAGAAATGCTTTATTTCTCTCGTCAAAGTCTTCTGCTTTCCAGATTGAATCCAATCGGTATCTCGTGTTATTCCAGTTGGTTAAAATCCCTTCTGGCATTAACCATCTAAAGTTTATGCCTTTTGCAATCAGCTTTGTAAAAATAAAACATCACCTACATCAGCCGTAAAGTTTCAAAATCTTGAAAACGCCCTCCTGGTAAACACAATAGGTATACTATGGGGGGGGGTACCTTGCTCAATAGTAGTAACTGTGAGAGGGACCTCGGAGTCCTAGTGGACGATCCCTTAAACAGGAGCCAGCCGTGTGCTGCAGCTGCCAAAAAGGCCAACACAGTGCTGGGCTGCATTAACAGAGGGAGAGAATCAAGATCAGGTGAAGTGTTAATATCACTTTACAAAGCCTTGGTAAGGCCACACTTGGAATCTTGCATCCAGTTTTGGTCACCACAATGTGAAAAAGATGTTGAGACTCTAGAAAGAGCGCAGAGAAGAGCAACAAAGATGATTAGGGGACTGGAGGCTAAAACATAAGGAACGGTTGCTGGAATTGGGTATGTCTAGTTTAATGAAGAGAAGGACGAGGGGGGACATGATAGCAGCCCTCCAGTATCTCAGGGGCTGCCCCAAAGAAGAGGGAGTCAAGCTGTTCTCCAAGGCGCCTGAAGGCAGAACAAGAAGCAACGGATGGAAACTAATCAAGGAGAGAAGCAACCTGGAACTCAGGAGAATTTTTCTGACTATTAGAACAATTAACGAGTGGAACTCCTTGTCTCCAGAAGTTGTGAATGCTCCAACACTGGAAGAAGAGACTGGACCATCATTTGTTGTCTGAAATGGTATAGGCTTTCCTGCCTGATCAGGGGGTTGGACTAGATGACCTCCAAGGTACCTTCCACTTCCAGCAATGGAGTGCCCACAATTATTATTATTATTATTTACAGAAAATTTTCAACCTTCCTGAGCAAGAGGCAGAAAAACAGAAGCCATATTTCCAGGAGAAGCACGCCGCTGACGAAACACAACAGAAATTCTCAAATTTTCCTGGCCAAGAGGCAGAAACCCCCCAAAAAAAGGAGACTTTGTGGCTGAGGGTTGAAATGAGGAGTCCTTGGGGCCGTGTGAAGCTTGGTTGTTTTCTAGCAGACATTTCATAACCCAACTAGGTAACATCATCCGTGCTAGGATGAGCATGGATGATGTTACCTAGTTTGGGTAATGAAAAGTCTACAAGAAAATAACCAAGTTCAGAGGGCACCAAGAGGCAGAAAAACAGAAGCCACATTTCCAGGGAAATGACCTGCTGGCACAATGCAACAGAAACTCTAAAAACTTCCGGAGCAAGAGGCAGAAAAACAGAAGCCACATTTCCTAGGAAAATAACCTGCTGGCGCAATGCGACAGAAGCTCTAAAACCTTCCTGTGTATGAGGCGGAAAAACAGAAGCCACGTTTCCAGGAAAATAATCTGCTGGTGAAATGCAACAGAGACTGGACAGCCCTTTGTCTGAAATGGTATAGGGTTTCCTGCCTGAGCAGGGTGTTGGACTAGATGACCTCTAATGTCCCTTCCAACTTTGTTGTTGTTTTGTTGTTGTTGTTATTATTAAACTCAAACCTTCCTGAGTATGTGGCGGAAAAACAGAAGCCACATTTCCAGGAGGAGCAAGCTGCTGGATAAAAGCAAACAAAATTTTCAATTTTCCTAAGCAAGAGGCGGAAAAACAGAAGCCACGCTCGCTGGAAAAGCAAGTTTCTGGGACAGGGCTAAAGAGACGTGGGCATCTGTAACCGGTTCCTTCGGAGGGAACAGCACACGGGATCGGATCGGTTTACAAGGGAATAATCCGACTTGTGCGAAACCCAGAGAGGAAATGACAAACACACATCTGGGAATACTGCAAATTCCCAGGTTCTCGGGGGCTGGGTGGGGAGGGAGACAACGACAACACACAAACCCCTTTTCTTAGTTTTTCATCTGTTTTCCTGCAGTTGTTACAGCTGGGCAGAACACAAACACAATCCTCTCCCAACCCAATTCTTCCCAGACACTTTACTGTGTACAGGCTTAAATTATTAACATCCCTCCTTTTATCTCAGATTGTCTTGGCATCAATTAATTGATCAATTATTGATCCGGTCATCGACGCACACACGCAAACACACAATGTTGGCTTTGGGCAGACCTGGCTACTGAATAATGCATGTGTGAAGGAGACCTCTTGTTTTACAAGGCTTCCTTCAGCCCTAACTAGCGTTTAATCCGGAGGGTGGAGGTGGATTGGAACACAAGTCCCGAATTTCCAGAGAGCTGGTAAAGGAAAAACATTCCGTGTTCTCCTTACACAGCTATGGTTGTGAGGGAGGCTTCAGGGTTGCATCTCATTAGAATAATAATGAGAATAATAATGTTAGCTTCCTTAGATATCCAATTATTATAGCATCTCTCCCAGTGCTTCTCAACCTTGGTGATTTGAAGATGGATGGACTTCAATTCCCAGAATTCCTCAGCCAGGATGGATGGATGGATGGATGGATGGATGGATAGATAGATAGATAGATAGATAGATAGATAGATAGATAGATAGATAGATAGATAGATAGATAGATAGATAAAGGGTGGATGGATGGGAGATAGACAGACAGAGACAGATAGATGATGGATGGATGGGAGATATACAGACAAACAGACATGATGGATGGAGTGGATGGATGATCTCTAGATAAACATATATAAATATACAGGGCTTTTTTGTCAGAGAACGCAATGGAGCAGAGTTCTGGCACCTTTTTTCGACGGATTTTTCCGGAGTTACGTTCTTTTCCTGCTGTTTCCATTCCTATCCTTGTTTGTTTTTGAAAATGCCCCGCTGGTGGTACAGTGCAAGCGGGATCCCCTCCGGTACTGTCCACCTCCAGCAGGAGCCATGAGGCACCGGATGTCTACGAAAATCTCTTTTTAGTCTTTTATACTTTATATTCAAACCGCAGAGGAGAAGAATAAGAATAAAGCCAATGTCTTTGTGATTTGGAGGTGTTATTATTAGTAATAATATATATTAATTATGTATTGGTCAGATGTAAAGGTAGACCTCCAGTATGAGGTTTCATCGGATCTATTTATTAAATTGGGTTTAACGGAAAGGTAAATTAAAAGTGATCTGCACACCGACAAAGTTTCAACTTTAATTTGCGTCAAGTCAACATCCGTATTAAACCCCAATGGTAAATTTTTCCACCTTGTTTGACAACTTCCTAAAAATAATTCAATCTTTTACCAGCAGCCAAGTTTTGTTTTATTGGGCCAATTTCATTCCGCATAGGAAGCTGACATTTCCACTCATTAAACTAAATGGGTATGCCAGTGATAAATCTCCCAAAAGATTAATAAAATGCCTTCTTGTAATTTAAAGCCACACAGTGCATGGTAACATTAATAGTATTAACTTACCTTGAACAAAATACTAGTCTTTTATATACACTAAAAATTGAAGGGTTTTTTTTTTCAACTACAAAGGTAAACCTTGTAGGGTAGGCAAGGCAGGTTGTATGACGTGTGTGAGTTCTGGCACCTTTTTTTTTTTTTTTACAAAAAAGCACACTCTGTGTGTGTGTTCTGTGTGCGTGTGTGTGTGTGTGGAGATAGATAGATAGATAGATAGATAGATAGATAGATAGATAGATAGATAGATAGATAGATAGATAGATGATAGATCTAGATGTAGATGATATATATACATATAGATAGATAGATAGATAGATAGATAGATACTTAGATAGATGATAGATCTAGATGTAGATGATATATATACATATAGATAGATAGATAGATAGATAGATAGATAGATAGATAGATAGATAGATAGATAGATAGATAGATAGATAGATAGATAGATTCGGGTTTTCTCCCGCGTAAAATTGGAAGTGTCTTGGCAACGTTTCAGCGAAGTCCCATTCGTCATCTTCAGGCTGGTGTTTTTGGTTTCGTGCTTCTAGGAGCAACTGCAACACAGCTCACCATCTCAAATTCCCCTGCAACTCAGACTAACCTGAGCACAACAAAGCCCCCACCCAAACAGAACACTCCCCCAGCCAATCAGAGCACAGCCAACCCCCCATCCAATCAGAGCACAGCCAAGCCCCTAACCAATCAGAACACACCTCCACCCAATCAGAACACAGCCAAGACCTACATATATGTATATTTACACACACACACTACATACCGTATAAAGTTATATTTGTTTTGGTATGTATAATGTGTTTTATTAGCGTTGTGCATCAGTGATGGCCTGACCTCTGTAGATGCCATATGCTAAATAAATAAAATAAATAAGCCACTGGGCGGGGCCCGTGAGGTCCTCAAGTGCAACCCCTCCTCATGGCTGGTTGTCTGCAGATCTTCCTCGCTGCAAAGGGTGGGAATTAAAAACCTGCAGAGCATTTGCCCTATCTGGTCTTCCCACGAATTGCTCCCACAAGACTCTTTCGACTCAGCTGCTCTTAGCCAGGTCAAGTGGAGGCTTAGCTTATCTCAGCCTTGCTTATTTTTTGAGTCTCAAGCATGGGGGGGGCGGGGGGAGTCACCCAAGTCAAAGGAACAACTGCAGAGCCAGGGTGAGCAATGGATTTGGTGTGTTGGTGGCTTATCGCACCGTGCGGGTTATCGGCTCTGAAACCACAGATTAATCAGATTAAAGGAAGAAGGTGACCCCGCCCCCCCAAAAAAATCTTAAATGCCACAGCGGATATTGAACAGGTGCACACTTTGCCAGTTTGGGGGACATCTCTAGACAGTACAACTTTTTTTTTTCAATTTAATGTTGGAAGCTGCCCGTAGTTCCCAGAGTTGGACAGCACACAAATTTAATCAATACAAAAATAAAAGGAGTTTGCTGTTTTCTTGCGGTCTTGGCTTAATAAAAATGTTAAAGGAATGAAGCGGTGAATGCTCCAACACTGGAAGTTTTTAAGAAAAGACTGGACAGCCCTTTGTTTGAAACGGTATAGGGTTTCCTGCCTGAGCGGGGGGTTGGACTAGATGACCTCCAAGGTCCCTTCCAACTTTATTAGTATTATTATCCAACTCTGAAGCAATGTCTCCCAACTTTGGAAGCATTAAGAGGGGTGGGCTTCCACTCCCAGAGTTCCCCAGCCAGCCTGCTTCAAGAGCGGTGGGCTTCCACTCCCAGAATCCCCTGGCCAGCCTGCTTTAAGAGGAGTGGACTTCCACTCCCAGAATCCCCCAGCCAGGATGCTTTAAGAGGGGTGGGCTTTCACTCCCAGAATCCCCCAGCCAGGATGCTTTAAGAGGGGTGGGCTTCCACTCCCAGAATCTCCCAGCCAGGATGCTTTAAGAGGGGTGGGCTTCAACACCCAGAATCCCCCAGCCAGCCTGCTTTAAGAGGGGTGGGCTTCCACTCCCAGAATCCCCCAGCCATCATGCTTTAAAATGAAGAGCAGCTCCCAGAATTCCCAGCTAGCATGTTTTAAATGGGTGGACTTCAACTCCCAGCATTCCCTAGTCAGCCGTGCTGGCTAGGGAATGCTGGGAGTTGAAGTCCACCCATCTTAAAGCAGCCAAGGTGGAGAAACAGTCCTCTCTACATAGTAACACTAACTAAAAGGATTCACCTCCACTTCCCTTTTCACTTTTAGCTCACTCTTATCCCAGTTATAAATCTGTTTAATGCATCGTTACTGTCAAACCAGGCTCATTTTGGTTGTTAAATTTCCTTCCTAGATTGAAAAAAAAAGCAAGGGGGGGGGGAAATGGTTTCCTGTGAGAGCAGCTAGCCAATTTCCCAGGCCCATTTCCGTGGCTTTCGCTTGGCGTCTGGAGATCCATGCTCCCCATCAGAAAAAGCGTCTGCTCATTTTTCTTCCCCGCCCCCCCCCCGCCTTCTCCTCTCCCATCAAAGCTGCTGGCTGAACCCGTCCGACGGCTGAGCTGCGCCCCAAATTAGTCCAGGCCCAGTTGCAGAATCCGCTGTGGAATTCAGCATCCTCTACCGAGTTTCGGATTTCTCACCCTGCCGTTTCTATCCTTCAACACCAGGGAGGCACTCATGGTAAATTCACACTTTCCCGACTTGTTTGCTACGTGATGGGTGGGAAAGAAAGGAAGGAAGGAAGAAGGAAGGAAGAAAGGAGGGAGGGAGGGAGAGAGAAAGAAAGAAAGAAAGGAGGGAGGGAGGGAGAAGAAAGGAAGGAAGGAAGGAAGAAAATAAAAGAGGGAAGGAAGGAAAGAAAAGAAAGAGAAAGAAAGAAAGAAAGGAGGGAGGGAGGGAGGGAGAAGGAAGGAAGGAAGAAAAGAGGGAGGGAAAGAAGGAAAGAAAAGAAAGAATGAAAAGAAAAAAAGAGAAAGAAAAGAGAAAGAAAGAGAAACGGGGAAGGAAGGAAGGAAGGAAAAAGAAAGAAAAGAAAAAAGAAAAAGAAAGGAAGGAAGAAAGAGAAAAAAGCGAGAGAAAGAAAGAGAAAGAAAGAAAGAGAAACAGGGAAGGAAGGAAAGAAAAAGAATGAAAGAAAAGAAAAAAGAAGGAAGGAAGAAAAAGGAGAGAAAGAAAAAGAAGGAAAGAAAGAAAGAACGGAGGTCAAAAGGAAGGAAGAATGTCAAGAGGAAGGAGGAAGAAAGAAAATAGGGGAAGGAAGGAAGGAAAGGAGGGAGGAAGGAAGGAAGGAAGGAGGAAAATGGAGAAGAAAGAAGAGGGAGGGAGGAAGAAAGGAGTCAAAAGGAAGGAATGTAGGAAGGAAGGAAGGAAAGAAAGAAAAAGAAAGAGCAAAGCTCCAGGACAAGCAATACAGCTAGACCTCAACTTACAACAATTCATTTAATGACAACAGCACTGAAAAAAAATAACTTATGACCATTTTTCATCCTTACGACTGTTGCAGTCCCCCCCCACTGTCACTGACGGTCGCGGCATCCCGTGGGTGTCATGTGATCCCCCTTTGTGACTTTCCAACAAGCAAAGTAGATGGGGGGGAAGATGGATTCACTTAGTGGCCACACGATTCATTTAAGAACCAGACCGATTCGCTGCCAACTGCACCGCGAAAGGTTGCAAAATTAGTCAACTTAGCAACTGTCTTGCTTAGCAAATGGAGGATTATCTGTTAATCTGAAACCCAGTCCAGCGATGCAGATTGGAAACGGGTGCGTTCTCATTCATATCTTGAATATTTCTCCTAGAAGCACGAAGCCGAAAGCACCAGCCTGAAGATGACAAATGGGACTTCGTCGAAACGTCGCCAAGACACTTCAAATTCTACGTGGGGAAAAACCCAAAGAACCAAAGACCTACATACAAACACCCGCGAAAACCTCAGAAAACAAATATATATAAATATAAACAAACCAGAAGCCAGACCACAGCTGCATCATTAGCCACCTTAAACCCCTCCAATTCATCCATGAAGCAAACTGACACCCACCATGAAGATGAGGCACGACCACGAACGCGAAGCCAAACAGCTCACCATCTCTAATCCCCCTGCAACTCAGACTAACCTGAGCACAACAAAGCCCCCACCCAAACAGAACACTCCCCCAGCCAATCAGAGCACAGCCTTTATATATATATAAAGTTTTATTTTTAAAGGCTTTCAAGCAGCCAGCCACAGGACCTTGCGTTTTTCATTCCCCCACCCACCCACCCACCTCCGGCCCTCTTTCCGACCGTTTAACCAAATTATTATTTTTTTATTTTAACTGTGTTCAGAAATTAGAGGAGTCGAAAAGCAGAGTGTTTGTGTGGCTGGCTTTTTGGAGGGGGAGGAACTGAAAAAAATAAAAGACGTTGGAAAATGTGACTTGAGGGCTGTGGGGTCTTTGTGAGCGCGCGTGGTGTGTCTGTGTGCAGTTTTGCTCCGCTTGCACTTGTAACTCTGACGGTGAACTTGTGTAAGGAAGACAGACTTTGAAGAAAGAAAGGGGAAAAAAAACAAACCCACAGTATTTGGAAAGAGAATTGTCATCACTTGAACTCTTATGGTTGGAAACTCCACCTAAACTGGTTGTCTGAGGAATATGCAATAGAAAATAGAGTCCATATGTCACCGGGGGGGGGGGAGACATGACAGCAGTCTTCCAATATCTCAGGGGCTGCCCCAAAGAAGTGGGGGGTCCACTTATTCTCCAAAGCGCCTGAAGACAAGACAAAAAAAAACATGGATGGAAACTAACTAAGGAGAGAAGCAACCTGGAATTATAGAGAAACTTCCTGACAGTGAGGACAATTAACCAGTGGAACAGCTTGCCACCAAAAGTCGTGGGTACTCCATCGTTGGCGGTTTTTAAGAAGAGACTGGGCAGCCACTTGTCTGAAATGGTGTAGGGTTTCCTGCCTGAGCAGGGGGTTGGACTAGATGACCTCCAAGGTCCCTTCCAGCTCTATTCTACTCAAAGTTGAAGAACCCATTTGCTGGATGAGATTCAGTCTCAATTCCTGTCTCAATAAGCCCAAGAAATGACTGAATGGCCAGGAAGGGGACGGTAGAGAGGGGTCCTCATAATAAAATATACAAGCCGGGTGGGATCTCTAAAGTCATCTATCTCATCCCTTACTTAATACTGCAATATCCTCAATTAATGTGGTACATGGCTTGGCTTTTTTTCTCGAGTCATCTGAAATGCCAGATCTCAGAAAGTCAACGAAGGGTGTGGTAGAAAGGGGTTCTTATAATGGACGGAAACTAATCTAGGAGAGAAGCAACCTGGAACTAAGGAGAAACTTCCTAAGAGCGAGAAAATTAACCAGTGGAACAGCTTGCCACCAGAAGTTGTGGGTGCTCCATCACTGGAGATTTTTAAGAAGAGACTGGATAGTCACCTATCTGAAATGGTCTAGGGCAGGCAACTTTGGCTCTTTTATGACTCCTGGACTTCAATTCCCAGAATTCCTGAGCCACCATGGCTCAGCATGGAAACTTCTCCATTTCTCCTCAGCATAGCTGGCTCAGGAATTCTGGGAGTTGAAGTCCACAAGTCATGAAGGGGGCCATAGTTCCCCCATGCTGGCTCAGGAATTCTGGGAGTTGAAGTCCACGAGTCATGAAGGGGGCCATAGTTCCCCCATGCTGACTCAGGAATTCTGGGAGTTGAAGTCCACAAGTCATGAAGGGGGCCATAGTTCCCCCATGCTGGCTCAGGAATTCTGGGAGTTGAAGTCCACAAGTCATGAAGGGGGCCATAGTTCCCCCATGCTGGCTGAGGAATTCTGGAAGTTGAAGTCCACCAGTCATGAAGGGGACCATAGTTCCCCATGCTGGCTGAGGAATTATGGG
>JARGCV010000913.1:102500-112500 GCA_034064705.1 Bothrops alternatus
CTGCACACGCTAGAATTTTCTTCATTATTATTTCTTCAGCTGGTAAGAGTTTTCATTTTTCCAATGTTGGGCCAATACCATTCTTGCTGCCGTTTGTACGTGTAGTATTAAATATCTGCACTCTTTCTCGTCGTTTAGCTCCTATTATTCCTCACAAAAAGTAATTCCGGTTTAAAGTCTGTTTGTTTTTTGGTCCTTTTCTCCAACCATAAATGTATTTTAACCCAAAATCTTCCTTTTTTTTTTTTTTTAAAGGCAATGCACTGCACATTACATCTTTAAAATATTTCAGACATGATGGTTTTTTTCCTCGGCTGCAACTATCAAAAGCACAATATTATGCTAAGAAATGCCATTCATACTTTAGGTTCTCAGCTTCAATAGATTCCGTGGGGAAATAAACTGCATACGTGCCTAGAAATGCATGGATGGATTGAACTGTTTATCTAACTGTAAATAAATTAAAACCTAATTTTAAAACAGGTCGAAAGGGATGTGGATGTGCTCTCCGCTAAAAAAGAAGAATGAAGCGAAGAAAATATAGAACAGCCTAACAATAGAGCTGGTCCTCGGCTTACGACCACAATGGAGCCCAAAATTTCCGTTGCTAAGCGGGACACTCGTCAAGTCAGCTTTGCCTCCACCGTTGTTAAGTGAATCACTGCAGTTGTTAAGTTAGTAACATGGTCGTTAAGCGAACCCGGCTTCCCCCATTGACTTTACTCGTCAGAAAGTCGCAACGGGGGATCACACTGAAACCGTCATAATTACCGGTCAGTTGCCAAGCGTCTGGATTTTGATCACGTGACTTGCAATGGTCGTAAGTGTGAAAAACGTTTTCTCAGTGTCGTTATGTAAGCTGAGGACTAACTTGAACCATAGACTTTGGGGGGGGAATCAATTACAGGTAGCCCTTGACTTACGATTCATTTAGTGACCGTTGGATGTTACGACGGAATTGAAAAAAGTGACTTAGGACTGAGTTTTTCACACTTACGACCGTTGTAGCATCCTCAAGATCACGTGACCAAAATACAGACACTGGGCAACCGGCTTGTATTTATGATGGTCGCAATGTCCCGGGGTCACGCGATGGCCATCGGCCACCTTCCCGGCCAGATTCCGACAAACTGAGTCAAGGGGGGAGGGAACCTGGATTCGCTTAATGACCACGCAATTCACTTAATAACTGCAGTGATTAATGTATCTGGCGTATAGTTGAGGCTTGACGTGAGGAGTGAAGAATGTTTACCAAACCAGACGTTTACAAAGACTAACACCTAATGTTGTATTTTATGTCCTATGATGATTGCTTCTTAATATGATCTTATGTTTAATATTGATTACTTTAATATTGAAAAAGCGGATTTAATTTCTACCTCAGGTTATTGAATTTCTACCTCAGGATCTTTTGTTAGGGATCATAAAAGATGGCACTATTACTGAAATGAATAAGATGTGATAGACTAGAAACAGTGGATAGACTATAGATAAGAGAAACACCAATCAAATAAAGTGTAACAGGCGTATAGTTGAGGCTTGACGTGAGGAGTGAAGAATGTTTACCAAACCAGACGTCTACAAAGAATAACACCTAATGTTGTATTTTATGTTCTATGATGATTGCTTCTTAATATGATCTTATGTTTAATATTGATTACTTTAATACTGAAAAAGCGGATTGAATTTCTACCTCAGGTTATTGAATTTCTACCTCAGGATCTTTTGTTAGGGATCATAAAAGATGGCACTATTACTGAGATGAATAAGATGTGATAGACTAGAAACAGTGGATAGACTATAGATAAGAGAAACACCAATCAAATAAAGTGTAACAGGTGTATAGTTGAGGCTTGACGTGAGGAGTGAAGAATGTTTACCAAACCAGACGTCTACAAAGAATAACACCTAATGTTGTATTTTATGTTCTATGATGATTGCTTCTTAATATGATCTTATGTTTAATATTGATTACTTTAATACTGAAAAAGTGGATTGAATTTCTACCTCAGGTTATTGAATTTCTACCTCAGGATCTTTTGTTAGGGATCATAAAAGATGGCACTATTACTGAGATGAATAAGATGTGATAGACTAGAAACAGTGGATAGACTATAGATAAGAGAAACACCAATCAAATAAAGTGTAACAGGCGTATAGGTGAGGCTTGACGTGAGGAGTGAAGAATGTTTACCAAACCAGACGTCTACAAAGAATAACACCTAATGTTGTATTTTATGTTCTATGATGATTGCTTCTTAATATGATCTTATGTTTAATATTGATTACTTTAATACTGAAAAAGTGGATTGAATTTCTACCTCAGGTTATTGAATTTCTACCTCAGGATCTTTTGTTAGGGATCATAAAAGATGGCACTATTACTGAGATGAATAAGATGTGATAGACTAGAAACAGTGGATAGACTATAGATAAGAGAAACACCAATCAAATAAAGTGTAACAGGCGTATAGTTGAGGCTTGACGTGAGGAGTGAAGAATGTTTACCAAATCAGACGTCTACAAAGAATAATACTTAGTGTTGTATTTCAGGTTCTATAATGATGGCTTCTTAATATGATCTTATGTTTAATGTCGATTGTTTTAATAAAAATAAAAATTTTAAAAAAAAATAACTGCAGTGATTCGCTTAACAACTGGGGGGGGGGAGAAAGGTCGTAGAATCGGGCGCAGCTCACTGAATAACAGCTTTGCTTAGCAATGAAAATTTTGGTCCCAGTTTGGCTCATGAACAGAGGAGTTATTTCAGTGCAGTTGACCCACATAAATTGCATTAGGTAGAATGAATAGAATAGAATAGAATTTAGAATTGAATTGAACAGAAAATAGAATAGAATAGAATAGAATAGAATAGAATAGAATAGAATAGAATAGAATAGAATAGAATAGAACAGAGAATAGAATGTAGAATAGAATAGAATTTAGAATAGAATAGAACAGAGAATAGAATGTAGAATAGAATAGAATTTAGAATAGAATAGAATTTAGAATTGAATTGAACAGAACAGAACAGAATATAGAATAGAATAGAACAGAACAGAATAGAATAGAATTTAGAATTGAATTGAACAGAAAATAGAATAGAATAGAATAGAATAGAATAGAATAGAATAGAATAGAATAGAATAGAATAGAATAGAATAGAATAGAATAGAACAGAGAATAGAATGTAGAATAGAATAGAATTTAGAATAGAATAGAATTTAGAATTGAATTGAACAGAACAGAACAGAATATAGAATAGAATAGAACAGAACAGAATAGAATAGAATTTAGAATTGAATTGAACAGAACAAAATATAGAATAGAATAAAATAGAATAGAATTTAGAATTGAATTGAACAGAATATAGAATAGAATAAAATAGAATAGAATAGAATTTAGAATTGAATTGAACAGAAAATAGAATAGAATAGAATAGAACAGAGAATAGAATTTAGAATAGAATTTAGAATTGAATTGAACAGAACAGAATATAGAATAGAACAGAGAATAGAATAGAACAGAATATAGAATAGAATAGAATAGAATATACAATAGAACATAGAATAGAATAGAATAGTAAAATAATAAGAATAGAATAGAATAGAATAGAATAGAATAGAATAGAATAGAATAGAATAGAATAGGAATAGAATAGAATAGAATATAGAGCTGGAAGGGACCTTGGAGGTCTTCTAGTCCAGCCCCCTGCTCAAGCAGGAAAACCTATACCATCTCAGACAAGTAGCATAATAATGGTATAAAATAATCCACATTTTAGACAGGAAGCTTCCAGCTGCTCTGGAGCAGAAAACATTCTGGTGAACAGTTTCTGGAAAACCATCTCTTCCACTCCACTTCGGCAAGATCTCCTCACCGCTAGAAGGGGAGGCAAGATGCAATGGCCTGAAGTTCGTAGCTCATAGCTTGTTAGTGACATGCGATAACTCCATTAACAAAAAAATTGGATTTTTTTCTTTCTATAAAGCTCAAAACAGGAAATAAAAATCCTGGCTTGGATCCTAAACAAAGAAAGGTCCCTCTGCTTTCTTTCACTCTTCAACCCAGTAAAGACCTTTCTGGAAAAAAAGGTCCTTGTGCCCAAACCTAGAAACATGGGGGGGGGGGGAGAATCCCCATGACTAATGAGAGAGGGAAGGAAGGAAGGAAAACAAGAAAGTGAAAGATGGAAGGGAGGGAGGGAGGAAGGATGGAAGGAAGGAAGGAAAACAAGAAAGTAAAAAGAAAGGAAGAAAAAGAAGAAAGTGAAAAGAGGAAAGGAAGGAAGGAAGGAAACAAGAAAGTGAAAGATGGGAGGAAGGGAGGGAGGAAGGATAGAAGGAAGGAAGGAAAACAAGAAAGTAAAAAGAAAGGAAGAAAAATAAGAAAGTGAAAAGAGGAAAGGAAGGAAGGAAGGAAACAAGAAAGTGAAAGATGGGAGGAAGGGAGGGAGGAAGGATAGAAGGAAGGAAGGAAAACAAGAAAGTAAAAAGAAAGGAAGAAAAAGAAGAAAGTGAAAAGAGGAAAGGAAGGAAGGAAGGAAGGAAGGGAAGGAAGGAAACAAGAAAGTGAAAGATGGGAGGAAGGGAGGGAGGGAGGAAGGATGGAAGGAAGGAAGGAAAACAAGAAAGTAAAAAGAAAGGAAGAAAAAGAAGAAAGTGAAAAGAGGAAAGGAAGGAAGGAAGGAAGGAAAGAAGGAAACAAGAAAGGGAAAGATGGGAGGAAGGGAGGGAGGGAGGAAGGATAGAAGGAAGGAAGGAAAACAAGAAAGTAAAAAGAAAGGAAGAAAAAGAAGAAAGCGAAAAGAGGAAAGGAAGGAAGGGAGGGAGGAAGGAAGGAAACAAGAAAGTGAAAGATGGGAGGAAGGGAGGGAGGAAGGATAGAAGGAAGGAAGGAAACAAGAAAGTAAAAAGAAAGGAAGAAAAAGAAGAAAGTAAAAAGAGGAAAGGAAGGAAGGAAGGAAGAAGGGAAGGAAGGAAACAGAAAATGAGAAAATAAAAAAGAGAAGGAAGGAAGAAAGAAAATGGGAAAGTGAAAAAGAAATATTCCCATCAGCCTCCAGCTTTTCTATCTATAGGAGACTGGCAGGAGCCCCAACCACATCACAACCAGGTTCACAACATCCTCCTGCAGTTGCACAATGGCACATAAGGATGCACACATTCTCGTTTCAATACCTTGAATTTTTTTCCCCCTTTTATTTATGAAGTTGCAATCTCCCATCCTGGCTTTGTCTGCGAAAGAGATGTTTTCCTACTTCTTAAAAATAAATTCTCTCTTCCTCTTCTTTTTTCCCTTGCTCCCCCTAACCCCAATGAAATACACTAATTTTATTCTGGGGTTGGGGGAGTAATAGAAAGGCATTTCCCATGTCAGGGCATCGCGGAACAGCTGGAGACATAAGAGCCCAAGTTCCTGTCTAATAATAATAATAAGGGGAAACAGCTGCTGGGTCGATCAAGCCAGCCAGTTTCTCCGCATCAAAAATTCATACGGCCCAGTTTTGACTTAATAAAATCACGGAGGGATCCAGTGGAGAAAGAAGGAGAAATTTCCTGACTGCGAGAACAGTTAACCAGTGGAACAGCTTGCCGCTAGAAGCTGCGGGTGCTCCATCACTGGAGGTTTTTAAGAAGAGACTGGACAGCCTTTTATCAGACATGGTATAGGATCTCTTGCATGAGCAGGGGGTTGGACTAGATGACCTCCAGGATCCCTTCCAACTGTTATTTTGCTTTCCTTCCTTCCTTCCTTCCTTCCTTCCTTCCTTCCTTCCTTCCTTCCTTCCTTCCTTTCTTCCTTCCTTCCACATAGGGCTGGAAAGGACCATGGAGGTCATCTAAAGTCCCTTCCTCCCAGCTATGTTATATAGTCTCGTACTTGAGCAGGGGGCTGGTCTAGAAGACCTCCAGGGTCCCTTCCTCCCAGCTCAGGAAGGGAAGGAAGCAGGGAGGGAGGGAGGAAGGGAGGAAGAAGGGGAGGAAGGAGGGAGGGAGGAAGAAAGGAAGGGGGAGGGAGGGAGGGAGAAAGGAGGGAAGGAGGGTGGAAGGGTGGAAGGGAGGGAGGGGATAGGAAGGAAGGAGGGAGGAAGGAAGGAGGGAGGGAGGGAGGAAAGACAGAGGGAGGGAGGGAGGGAGGGAGGAAGAAAGGAAGGGGGGAGGGAGGGAGGGAGGGAGGGAGAAAGGGGGGAAGGAGGGGGGAAGGGAGGGAGGGGATAGGAAGGAAGGAGGGAGGAAGGAAGGAGGGAGGAAGGAAGGGAGGAAGGAAGGGGGAGGGAGGAAAGACGGAGGGAGGGAGGAAGAGGAAGGAAGGGGGAGGGAGGGAGGAAGAAAGGAAGGGGGAGGGAGGGAGGGAGAAAGGAGGGAGGGGATAGGAAGGAAGGGAGGAAGGAAGGAAACTGCTATTTTGGCCGAGAGGTCCAGAGGTCCAGTGTTCTATGGTCTCATTCTGCCTACGTGTTTCCAGTCACTTTTCAGTCATCTTCTCAGCTTTTAAAACTGTTAAGACCTTCTGGGCTTTAAACTCCCAGAATCCCCCAGCCATCAATCCGGCGACCGAATTCTGGGAATTGGGCTCCAGACAGCTTAAAGTAGCTGAGGTTGAAAAACAGCCAACGAGGCAGATCAGGGTCAGGGAACCGTCCGAGGCAGATCCAGGGAAGAGTCCCTGATCCGAGTTTTGTCCTCTCTAAGCGGGCAGATGACGGTTTCATCCCGGCTTAGAGGCTGCAAATCGGATTAACCCCTTTCCCGTCCCCAACGTGCGTCAGTCTGACTTTCCTTTGTGTGCTTCGGCGCCACAAGAAGTTTCCATTTGCAGGCTGGAAAACGGCCACCGGGGAGGCACAGCCGGTGGAACTCCCTGCCCCAAGATTCCATGGCTGGAACTATGTGGGGTGGCTATTGCCTAAATTCTATCAAATATAGCCTCCACAAAAAAAGAAAAAAAGAGACTCTTTTTAATCACTATCAAAATGGAGAAACCTCCGTCACAATTAAACTGTACACTTATATTGGAAAAGATCTATGAGGCTACTGCAGAAATATGTGCTACAATGAAAATGTTTACTACAGAACGTAGATCCAGAAATTTCACTTCAAACGTTCGAATGGATGTCCAGGCTACCTCGGGCTATGGTATAAATCAAAACATACCAGAAGAGGAATCAACAGAGATAAAAGAGGAACTTATTCTATCTCAGCGGTTCTCAACCTATGGGTCGCGACCCCATTTGGGGTCGAACAACCATTTCACGGGAGTCGCCAAATGCCGCAGTCCGCCATTTTTTCCCCGCCATTTTTTTCCATTTTTTTCCGGCGGCGCAGGGGGCAGCACCGTGCATGCGTGGGGTAGCACCGCGCATGCACGATGCGGGCCGTCGCGCCGCACATGCGTGATGCGGGCTGTTGCGCACCCGTCGCACATGTGCGATGTGGACCGTCACGCGCACGCCGCGCATGCGCGATGTGAGCCGTCGTGCGCCCATCACGCATGCATGATGCGGACCGTCGCATCATCGCGCATGCGCAATGTGGGCTGTTGTGAGTGTGTCGCGCATGCACGATGCAGGCCATCGCGCATGCGCAATACGGACCATCAAGCGCACACCACGCATGCACGGTGCGGGCCGTCACACCACGCATGCACGATGCGGGCCGTCGTGCCACGCATGCACGATGCGGGCCGTCGCACCGCGCATGCGCGGCGCAGGTCGGGGTCACAACCTGAAATAGATTGAGAACCGCTGTTCTATCTTATAAACCTTCCATCTGCAACTTAGAGGAACAGAAGAAGCAAAGACTGAGATTTCAAACTACAAAGCAAGGAGGAGAGAAATAGATGTCTGAGAGAGAAAAGAGTAAAGGAGGGGAGAAGGAAGTAGGAAGGTTGGAGGAGAAGAGGAGGAGAGGGGTGAAGGAAAGAGAAGAGGAGAGGAAGAAGAGGGAAGTAGGGAAGAGAAGAAAGGGAGAAAGAAGGTAGAGAAGAAGGAGTGTGGATATGGTGAAAGGGGAAATCGGCGAGCAACACCAAAAGTCATGTGCATGTATTTATTTTGTTTTATTAAAAGTATCTTATATAGCAGCGGTTCTCAACCTTTTTCAGGCCGAGACCCCACCTGCGCCGCCCATGCATGGCGTGACCCCGACCTGCGGCGCGCATGCGCGGTGCGACGACCCAAACCGCGCATGCACAGCACGGCGGCCCGAACCGCGCATGTGCGGCACGGCGGCCCGAACCGCGCATGTGCGGCACGGCGGCCCGAATTTTGCATGCAACGCGCGCGTGACGGCCCGAGCTGCGCATGCACGGGGCGCGCACGACGGCCCAAACCGCGCATGCGCAGCGCGACGGGCCAAATCGCGTATGCGCAGCACGACGGGCCGAATCGCGCATGCGCGGCGCGCGGGCGACAACCAAGGGGAAATGGGGGAAAAAAATGGGGGGAAAAATGGCGGACTGCTGTGTTTGGCGACCCCCGTGAAACGGTCGTTCGACCCCAAATGGGGTTGCGACCCACAGGTTGAGAACCGCTGTTATATAGGAATGTAAAAAGAATGTATGTTGACATCTGACAACTATCACGGTATATGTATGGGGGAGAGCTTGGAAAAATAAAAAATTATTTAAAAAAAGAAAGAAATAGATGTCTAATGCAGAGGATGGGATTTCTATCCTTTCAAAGGCTACTGCAAGCAACAAAAATAGATCTACTGGCTGAAAGGGAAGCGTCTTTATGGAAACCTGTGTGGCACAGAAAAAAAGCTAGAATTAGACTGAAAAGAGGAATTTAAAATTGTGTAATGGATTAAAAGGCAATGTTGGATTTATGGATTGTTTTAAGCATTATGATTTAGAGTTAGAACCAAAAGAAAATATAAATATATATATACACGAGGGTGATTTTTAGAACAGATATTTTAAATAGATTAAGAATGTACGTTTTGTAATAATAGATTTATTTTGATGAAAATTATGTATTGGAATTGAAAAAATGTTGATTTTTTTAGATTGGGATGGTTTTAATAACTAATGGAGTGTTTTAAATTAGCTAGATGATCTTTTTGTACAATAACATAGATGTGACAAGGTATGATAATCAATTGGATGAAATTTGAAATTTGTGTAACGAATTGAAATGAATTAAGGCTTAACATTATTTTTTTAACTAAGATAGGTCTTGTGTAGTAGAAGAAGAAATAGATGAGATTGATGATAAAAGGAGGGACGAGAGAGATTAAGAACTAGAATACATCTGGAAGTGATACTGAATTGATAACTTGTTGATTTAAAGTTAAATTTGATTATGGTAATTGTAAACTGATAAAGTTTTAAAACAGGTTTAGTAGTAATAGAAATTTAATTTAGAAATGGAATATTTTAAACGTATTATGTTATTTGAGGGAAATAGAGAGGGGACAGTGAATGTACTAAGTTGAGTTGTTTATTTATGTTTTTGAATGTCTGATTACCCAAACACCACGGTGTGTCCTGAGTACTTTTCCTTAAAAAAAACAAAAAACAATAAAATATTTTTTTTAAAAAAAGATTCCACAGCTGAACAAATCCTTTTTTTTTTTTTTTTGCTCCAGGACGTTTCCGAGAAGATCCCGGCAAAAGCCAAAGGGAGCCGACGTGCGGCGAGATGGTTGACCTGGGCACCGGGTGCGAGATGACGTCGGGAACTTCAATCGCCACCCGCAGTTGGGAAAAACACGACAACTTTTTGCCAGATGGTAACACACATGCACCGTGCAATGGTAAACAACTGGATTTGCCCTCTAGAACAGCGGTTCTCAACCTGTGGGTCGCGACCCCATTTGGGGTCGAACGACCGTTTCACGGGGGTCGCCAAACACGGCAGTCCGCCATTTTTTCCCCCCATTTTTTTCCCCATTTCCCCTTGGCTGTCGCCCGCGCGCCGTGCATGCGCGATTCGGCCCGCCAGGCCACGCATGCGCGGTTTGGGCCGTCGTGCGTGCCCCACGCATGCACAGTT
>JARGCV010000913.1:117500-128076 GCA_034064705.1 Bothrops alternatus
ACATCCGAGTACCATTTGTTGGGGGTCAAGGGAAAGGGAGGGTTTTGCCTTCTCTTTCTGCTCAAGATCCCCACATACAATTGGTGGGCCACTGTGTGACACAGAATGCTGGACTTGATGGGCTTTGGCCTGATTCAGCAGGGCTCTTCTTATGTTCTTAGGTTCTTAAGTGACCATTTGCATTTACAATGTCTGCCCTTATGACCATTTCACCGTGCCCGTGCTCTCGTGATCAAAATTCAGAGGCTAAGCAACTGGCATGTACTTATGACGGTTGGAAGTGTCCCGGGGGGTGTCACGTGATCCCCTTCTGCGACCTTCTGACACGCAAAGTCAATGGAGGGGAAGCCAGATTCACTTAAACAACCGAGTGACTCATTTAACAACCGCAGTGATTTGCTTCACAAGTGCAGCTCTCGGGAAATTCCAGCAGCGGTGAGTTGCACAGCTCCCAAGAGTTGTGCCCGCCCGCCTGAGGGCAGGGTTTCCTCTCCCTGAGCGGAGGAAAGGAGGCCACCCAGAGCAGCACTGCACATTTCTCATTCCCCTTTGCTGAGGAATGTGCAAAGCTGCTCCTGGTGGCCTCCTTTCTCTCTGCCTCAGTTTTCTCACCTGGCAAATTTATTTATTTGTTTGGGCTTGTATGCCGCTCCTCTCCGGAGACTCGGAACGGCTAACAACATATATATAAACAATAAATTACAATAAAAATCCCAAACAAGAAATATCTAAAATACAATAAAACACCCACTCAATGGGCCTAAGGCGGTTCTGGGGAGGCTAAAATTGCAGAGTGGCGCCCCTTCCTTGCAACGTGCACTTAGGCACACAAAAGCCCCGCCTCCTTTTGTTCAAATCCGAAGGTTGTGCGCAGCTAATAATAGACGTTGACTAATTAAGGGCCGAGACACCTGTCAGTTTCTGTTTACGATGATTCTCAAGGCTCCTTGGGAAGGCGGGCGACGGTTCTGCTGGGGTAGGAGCAGTCTATCTTAGCTTACAATCTTGGGGGGCTGGGTCTTCCCAAAGCCGCTCCCCCCCCCTCGCTCAAATGCACAGGGAGCCCTCAGCTTACGACCGCGACGGAGCCCGACATTTCTGTGGCTAAGCGAGACGGCGGCTAAGTGCACTTTGCCCCACTTTACGACCATCCTTGCCACCGCTCTGAAGCAAATCGCTGCTTCAGTTGAGGCTTTAGTAAGCCAGTCGTTAAGCGAATCGGGCCTCCCCCCCGTTGACTTGGCTGGTCAGAAGTTTGCAAAAAGAAGATGGCATGACATCTCCCCCCCCTCCGCCCCCCCGGGGACACTGCAACCGTCACAAATACGAGTCAGTGGCCAAGCGTCTGGGTTTTGGTCAGGTGACCCTGCGGATGCTGCCACGGTTGCGTGAGTGTGAAAAACGGTCCTGAAGTCACTCTTTTCGGTGGGGTTGTTAACGTTGAACGGTCACTAAATGAACGGTTGTAAGTCAGGGACCGCTTGGAGTTTGGAAGCCACGAGGGTCCAACCCAGGGAATTCCCGGACTCTGGAAGGGAGAGGGGAGGGGGGGCTGCCACAAAGATGCCCCCTCCCAACATTATCATGGCTGCCATCTGGACTTTCTTTACACAGCCCTGGATGTGATTCTCCATCCTATCCTATTGACCAAGTTGAATCCTAGAATTGAAAGGAACCTTGAGGTCATCCAGCCCAACCCCAGCCCAACCAAAGCATACAAAAGAGCTGGTGGTCCAGCTTCTTTTTTCACCCAGTGCTGGAGGATGGCTAGCCACATGATCTCTCTCTTTCTTTCTCTCTCTTCTCTCTCTCTCTCTCTCTCTGCCCCTCTTTCTCTGTTTCTCTCTCTCTCTCTCTCTCTCTCTCTCTCTCTCTCTCTCTCTCCCTCTTTCTCTCTCTCTCTTTCTCTCTGCTCCTCTCTCCCTCCCTCTTTCTGTTTAATTCTCTCTCGCTCTCTCTCTCTTTCTCTCTCTTTTTCTCTCTCTGCCCCTCTGCCCCCCCTCTCTCTCCCTCTTTCTCCCTCCCTCCCTCTCCCTCTCTCTCCCTCTCCCTCTCTCTCTCTCCCTCTCTTTCTCTCTGTTTGACTGTCTCTCCCTCTCCCTCTCTCCCTCCCTCTTCCTCTCTCTCCCTCTCTCTCTGCCTCTCTCTTTCTCTGTTTGACTCTCTCTCTCCCTCTCCCTCTCTCTCTCTCCCTCTCTCTCTCTCTCTCTCTCTCTCTCTCTCTCTCATCTCTCTCTCTCTCTCTCTCTCTCTCTCTCTCTCTCTGGGGAGCACCAGCGCCCCTCCTCTGCTAACCGAACAGGGCTGAAAGGGGCCCGAGAGGTCTTCTAGTCCAACCCCCGCCTTTGCTCGAGAGCCCTCCACAAAGCAAGCCCGGCCAAGATGCGCGGCTCAAGCCAGCGAGCCCGGCCACACGCCGCCCTTACCTAAGCGGGATCTTGATGGCCAGGTAGCGGTCCACGGCTACGGCCAGCAGGCTGAAGATGGAGCCCTGGGTGAGCACCAGCACGAAGCAGGCCAGGAAGAGGCAGCCGTGGAAGTCGGTGGTCAAGCCCACGCTGATGGTCACGGCGAAGGGGATGGCCAGCAGCCCCACGGCCACGTCGGCCACGGCCAGCGAGACCAGGAAGTAGTTGGTGGCCGTCTTCAGCCGGCTGTTCAGCGCCACCGCCCAGCAGACCAGCACGTTGCCCGCTATGGCCAGCCCGGCCATCAGCAGCTCCAACGCGATGTACAGGCGGATCATGGCGCGGGCCGGACGGGGACCGAGCCGGGACCGCCGGCCGCCCGCCGGAGGACGGTCCCCGACCAGGGCTCAGCGCTGGCAAGGCGCGCATCCCCGCCAGGGGCACCCAGAGGCCATGTAGCCGCACCCGCCGTCGGGGCGCGGCCCCTTCCCGGGGTGGCACGATCCAGAAGGGGGCGGGGGGGCTCCACCGGCTAAGGCCAGGCTTGCACAATCCCGCTGGTGGTTCCGCAGCTCCGCCGGCCAGGCTGCGCTTTTTTTTCCGGGATCGCACGGACGGACGGCGAAACTGCCCCCGCGCAAGTCCCCGGCGAGGCGCTCGCTCGCCTTTGGCTGAGGAAGCGGCTGCTGCGCCTCTATAAGGCACATGGAGCCCGGGAGGGGGCGGGGGCCGCGGCGGAGGCGGGCCGTGATTGGCTGAGGAGGCTCTCCCGTAAATCCCCGAGTAAGGGCGGCGCTGCAATTGCCGCGCCGGCCGGAATGCGCACGAGGAGGAGGCGGAGGAGGAAAGCGGGCGGTGGCCGAGACGGAGGGAAGCTCATCCGCGCCGGGCTGGGGAAGACGCGTTTCTGACTCGGCCGGCCTACCTTGCGGGGCTGTTGGAGCAGAGACCTCCCTTCTCTGCAGAGTTTTTTTTTTCTTTTCTTCCAGGAGCGCCGCTGGTTGAAGCGTCTGGCCGGGAGAAGGCCCCGAGCAGCGAGCGTCGTGCTTTCCGGCTGACACTAGACGGGGCGTCCGGGCCGGACAGAATGAATCATTAGATTGCTTGCAGAGGGAGCTGCACTTTGGGTATGCGCAGAAGGAGCGGCGCTTTGGCTATGCTCAGAAGGAGTTGCGCTTTGTTCACGCTCAGAAGGAGCTGCGCTTTGCCCATGCTCAGAAGGACGTGCACTTTGGCTATGTTCAGAAGGAATTCCGCTTTGGCCATGTTCAGAAGGAGCTGCGCTTTGTTCACGCTCAGAAGGAGCTACGCTTTACCCATGCTCAGAAGGAGCTGCACTTTGGCTATGCTCAGAAGGAATTCCGCTTTGCCCATGCTCAGAAGGACGTGCACTTTGGCTATGCTCAGAAGGAATTCCGCTTTGGCCATGCTCAGAAGGAGCTGCGCTTTGTTCACGCTCAGAAGGAGCTACGCTTTGCCCATGTTCAGAAGGAGCTGCACTTTGGCTATGCTCAGAAGGAGCTGCACTTTGGCTATGCTCAGAAGAAATTCCGCTTTGGCCATGCTCAGAAGGAGCTGCGCTTTGTTCACGCTCAGAAGGAGCTGCGCTTTGCCCATGCTCAGAGGGATTTGCGCTTTGCCCACGCTCAGAGGGATTTGCGCTTTGCCCACGCTCAGAAGGATTTGGGCTTTGCCCACGCTCAGAAGGAGCTGCGCTTTGCCCACGCCCAGAGGATTTGCGCTTTGCCCATGCTCAGAAGGATTTGCGCTTTTGCCCACGCCCAGAGGGATTTGCGCTTTGCCCACGCTCAGAAGGATTTGGGCTTTGGCCATGCTCAGAAGGAGCTGCGCTTTGGCCATGCCCAGAGGATTTGCGCTTTGCCCACGCTCAGGAGGAGCCGCGCTTTGCCTACGCTCCGACGTTTCCAAGGCTCAGCCCGGGCGTGGCCGGCTGCACTACGAAACCAGCCTGCCCATCTTCCCCTGCCGGCGGGGGGTCAGCCAGTCCCTGCGTTTCCCAAGACACGTGATCAAACCGAGTGACCGGAGGAAGGGGCGTGAAAGGGGCAGCAAAGCTAGCCGTCCCGGCTTTAAAATCCGGATTTGCGGGATCAGCTTACCCCGCCCGGCTCCACCCCTCGTGCAAGCCGTAAAAACAGCTTGCAAACCCTATTAGCTTGCATACCCAAATCCCACGCAGCCCGGGACGCCTTCACACGACCTGGAGCTAGCGAGACCGAGAACACGCGATTCCGGCAAAGCTTGGGACTTTGCAAAGCGTGACAGGCTCACAGGGGCTTTCGAGCTTCGCCCTGTCTCTTCTTTACTGTCTGGTGAAAGCCTGGAAGTTGGCGCTGTTTACCCAGGATTGCTCCGGGGCTAATTAAGATGATGAAACCTCTGGCAGCCAACAGCTGCTTCTGTCTGGTTCAAGAAAGAAACCAAACCTAGTTTTGGTTATTATTAGTTTTTTGCATTTAGCTTAAATTGCTGATTAACGGAGTCTCTCTGCGCGGTAGCAATAAAATCATAAAAAATGGGCAAAACCCAGGCACTTGCTATATCCTCTTTAATGGATGTGCCCTAAAGCAATAATAATAATAATAATAATAATAATAATAATAATAATAATAATAATAATAATAATAATAATAACAAAACAACAATAATATAATAATAATATAATAATAATATAATAATATAACAACAACAAAAAACCAATAATAATATAATAATAATAATAACAAAACAACAATAATATAATAATAATAATAATAATAATAATAATAATAATAATAATAATAATAATAATAATAATAATAATAATAGGACAAAAATTCGTACTTGGTTAGGAAAAAAATGTTAAGAAAGCATGTAGATTTTTTTTAAACGAACTATTTCTATTAGGTATAATTTCAGGAAACTATGAGGAAGAAAATGGATATCGGACGGTTCATGTATTCACAGCAGCCAGAACTGTTTCTGGGCAGCATTGGAAAAACGAAAGAAACGCCCTCCGAAGACGACCTAATGAAGAAAATACAGGAAATGTGCAGAAATGGATTAAAGAAAAAAGAAGATAACAGGATATTTCCAAATATGGGATATGTTTTACGAATGGCTGGGAAAACGGGCTAGAGAGAGAGAGAGAGTAGGATTATATTATATGTTATTAAGCTAAGAACGGATAACGTGCTGTTTATTAAGCAGCTATGAAGTGCAAACATGAAAAAAATAAAACTAATAAAAAAAATCATAAAAATGGGCTAAGCCAAGTTGCCTTTGAGCTGCAACACAATGTTGCAACAGCCGCCCTTCCGTTTCATTCCCGGCCTCCACCCCTTCCAACAGAGAGCCCGTGCTGCTTATTTGCCCCTTTGAAGTCGTTTCCGTATATATTGTTTCCTATTATTGCCACATTATTACAATATTTATGATTCCCTGATCTGCTGCCAGGATGCTTTGGGGGCGACAGATAAAACAGCTGCACTTGCTCTCCGGAGCAGAACAAACCATGAGGGAAAGCATTTCTAAAATATACACACACACACACACACATATACATACATACATACATACATACATACATACATACATACATACATACATACATACATATAATATATATATATATATATATATATATATATATATATATATATATATATATATATATATATATATACATACATACATATATATATATATGTCAAGTGTTTATTTTTTAGATTGCACCCTGTAAACCCAAATATGGGAGGAAGGAATCATTCTTTCCTTTTGCTTGTTCAGCTCAACCCAGAGCCATCCAGCAAGCACAAATATATATATGTTGTTTAAAATTGTTGACAAAGAAATAAGGGAATTTCTGATATAGCTATTTCGAGTTTCTTAACTCTCTTCAGTCAGATATACACACACACACACACACACACACACACACATATTTGTTTTCTGAGGTTTTCGTGGGTGTTTGTATGTAGGTCTTTGGTTCTTCGGGTTTTCTCCCATGTAGAATTTGAAGTGTCTTGGCGACGTTTCGACGAAGTCCCATTCGTCATCTTCAGCTCATTCCCATTCGTCATCTTTCGGCTTCGTGCTCCTAGAAGCACGAAGCCAAAAGCACCAGCCTGAAGATGACAAATGGGACTTCGTCGAAACGTCGCCAAGACACTTCAAATTCTACGTGGGAGAAAACCCGAAGAACCAAAGACCTACACACACACACACACATATATATATACATATTTATACAGGGCTTTTTTTCCCCTCATAGAACACCCAGAACGGAGTTCCAGCATCTTTTTTTGGATGGAACCTTGTAGGGTAGGCGAGGCGGTTGTAGGACATGTGTGAGTTCCGGCACCTTTTTTTTTTTTTTACAAAAAAAGCACTGCATATATAAAAAGCACACACACACACACACATATATATACAAACACACACACATATATAATACAGACATACACACACAAACACATTTCCTCTTTACCGGTTCTTCCAGACTGCTTGGACAAGGCCCTGCAATTTACTTGGTGAGGTATTTTAGGAGTGGTTTGCCCTTGCCTCACTCCTAGGGCTGAGAGAAAGTGGCTGGCCCCCAAGGATGCCAGGCCGTTATCATGCCTAAGGTGAGACTTGAACTCATAGTTTATTGGTGGTTGGACCCAAAGTTACCCAGCCAGCTTTCATGCCTAAGGTGGGACTAGAACTTCCAGTCTCCTGGTGGTTGGCCCAAAGTCACTCAGCTGGCTTTTACGGCCAAGGCGGGGACTAGAACTCACCGTCTCCCGGTGATTGGCCCAAAGTCACCCAGCCGGCTTTCACGCCTAAGGCGGGACTAGAACTCGCCGTCTCCCGGTGATTGGCCCAAAGTCACCACCCGGCTTTCACGCCTAAGGCGGGACTAGAACTCGCCGTCTCCCGGTGATTGGCCCAAAGTCACCCAGTCGGCTTTCACGCCTAAGGTGGGACTAGAAGTCACCGTCTCCCGGTGATTGGCCCAAAGTCACCCACCCGGCTTTCACGCCTAAGGTGGGACTAGAACTCACCGTCTCCCGGTGATTGGCCCAAAGTCACCCAGCCGGCATTCACACCTAAGGCGGGACTCGAACTCGCTGTCTCCCGGTGATTGGCCCAAAGTCACCCACCCGGCTTTCACGCCTAAGGCGGGGACTAGAACTCGCTGTCTCCCGGTGATTGGTCCAAAGTCACTCAGCCGGCTTTCACGCCTAAGGCGGGGACTAGAACTCGCCGTCTCCCCGGTGATTGGCCCAAAGTCACCCACCCGGCTTTCACGCCTAAGGCGGGACTAGAACTCGCCGTCTCCCGGTGATTGGCCCAAAGTCACCCACCCGGCTTTCACGCCTAAGGCGGGACTAGAACTCGCCGTCTCCCGGTGATTGGTCCAAAGTCACTCAGCCGGCTTTCACGCCTAAGTGGACAGACTTTCATCCATCCTTGTGGATGCAGTCAATTTTTTATCACACAGTGTCCCACTCAAGTTGCCCTATCCATCTATGGAATAATAGAACAACAGAGTTGCGAGGGACCTTGGAGGTCTTCTAGTCCAACCCCCTTTCAAGCAGAAGACTCTCTAACAGAGGTCCCCAACCTTTTGGGCACCAGGGACCGGTTACTTGGAAAGAGGTTTATTCCATGGACCGGAGGGTGCCTGGTTTTGTGTGCTGCCTGCATCCCACAGATGGGGATTTGCTTGTTTGTGCGGACCGGTTGCTGGCATGCCGTGGCCCCGTACCGGTCCACAGACCAGGGGTTGGGGACCCCTGGCCTATAGAGAAATATACACAACGGTACAGGTAATCCTTGACTTAACAACTGTAAGGGACTCTGCCCTTTACAGTCATAAGTAATAATAATAATAATAATAGTGATGATGAGGATGACGATGATGATGATGATGATAAAGTTGGAAGGGACCTTGGCGGTCATATAGACCAACCCCCTGCTCAGGCAGGAAACCCTATACCATTTCGGACAAATGGCTGTCTGGTCTCGTCTTAAAAACTTCCAGTGTTGGAGCATTCACAACTTCTGGAGGCAGGTGGTTCCACTGGTTAATTGTTCTCACTGTCAGGAAGTTTCTCCTTAGTTCTAAATTGCTTCTCTCCTTGATTAGTTCCCATCCGTGGCTTCTTGTCCTGCCTTCAGGTGCCTTGGAGAATAGCTTGACTCCCTCTTCTTTGGGGCAGCCCCTGAGATACTGGAAGGCTGCTCTCCTGTCCCCCCTCGTCCTTCTCTTCATTAAACTAGACAGACCCAATTCCAGCAACCGTTCCTTGTTTATTTTAGCCTCCAGCCCCCTAAAATCATCTTTGTTGCTCTTCTCTGCACTCTTTCTAGAGTCTCAGCATCTTTTTCACATGGTGGTGACCAAAACTGGGATGCCGTATTCCAAGTGTGGCCTTACCAAGGCCTTGTAAAGTGGTATTAACCCTTCACCTGATCTTGATTCTCTCCCTCTGTTAATGCAGCCCAGCACTGTGTTGGCCTTTTTGCAGCTGTAGCACACGGCTGGCTCCTGTTTAAGTCCACTAGGACTCTGTGGTCCCTCTCACAGTTGCTACTATTGAGCAAGGTACCCCCCCTATACTTTACCTATTGTGTTTACCAAACATAATAGGTATAGTATAGTGATCCAAAAGTATAGTATAGTGATCCAAAAGTATAGTATAGTGATCCAAAAGTGCGTCCGACACATTGTAAAACGCAGTCACATATTCCCAGGACGCTGCAAATGGTCATAAATGTGAGTCAGTTGCCAAGCCCCCAAAATGTATTCTCTCAAGTGAGGGAGAGGCGGCTGTCAAAACATCAGCACATAATGGGGGGGGGTTCTGTCGTTAAGTTTGAGCATCGCTGAGCAACCATTGTAAGTGGAGGACTATCTGTCTCAGTGTGTTGTGTGCCCAAATGGTTCACACTTCTCATGACAGGCAGGGTCAAAATGCCTGAATATGCATACCTCTTCCATCTCCGAGTCAGCCTTCTGGCCCGGCCTGGTACCTTCTGGACGTGCTGGACATCAAGTCCCATAAGTCACAGCCCCAAAGCATTGGTAGAAGTTGTGGGAGCTTCATCATTGGAAGCTTTCAAGAAGAGACTGTCAGAAATGATATAGGCTGTCCTGCTTGGGTGCGAGGTAAGACTGGATGACCTATAAGATCCCTTCCAACTATTCTATTCTATTCTGTTCTATTCTGTTCTGTTCTGTTCCATATTCTGTTCTGTTCTATTCTATTCTGTTCTGTTCTATTCCATATTCTATTCCTATTCTATTTCATTCCATTCCATTCCATTCCATATTCTCTTCTCTTCTCTTCTCTTTCTATATTCTATTCTATTCCATATTCTATTCTATTCTATTCTATTTTTATATTGTATTTTTTGTTATGTATATGTTGTTAGCCGCTCCGAGTCCCCTGGAGAGGAGCGGCATACAAACCCAAATAAATATTCTATTCTATTCTATTCTATTCTATTCTATTCTATTCTATTCTATTCTATTCTATTCTATTCTATTCTATTCTATTCTATTCCATTCCATTCCATTCCATTCCATTCCATATTCTATTCTATTCCATTCCATTCCATTCTATTCTATTTCAAGTTCTATTCTATTCTATTCTATTCTATTCTATTCTATTCTATTCTATTCTATTCTATTCTATTCTATTCTATTTCATTCCATTCCATTCCATATTCTATTCTATTCTATTCTATTTCAAGTTCTATTCTATTCTATTCTATTCTATTCTATTCTATTCTATTCTATTCCATTCCATTCCATTCTATTCCATATTCTATTCTATTCTATTCTATTCTATTCTGTTCTGTTCTGTTCTATTCTATTTATTTCAAGTTCTATTCTATTCTATTTATTTCAAGTTCTATTCTATTCCATATTCTATTCTAGTCTGTTCTTTCACTATTCTATTCTTGCCCCCTTCTTTGCTGTAGCCCCATCAGCCACCCACCCCTCACCCAAAGGTTGCTATGAGGATAAAGGGATAAATCTACAGAGGCTGCATTGATTTCCACAGAAAAGCTATGAAATAAATATTTAGCACTAAGCTGGAAAACTCTGGGAACGGAGAGACATTTCAGTCAATATGGATGTTTATTTGATCCATCTGTTTACTGGGGTTTAT